>LXHY01000156.1:0-55853 GCA_002093855.1 Fusarium praegraminearum | reverse complement strand
ATATTAAATATAGTTATTATAATATTAATATAAAAGGAAAGTTATAGAAAAATAAGTTAAATTAGGCTAATTTTAATAATTTAGCTATAATAATAAAATCGGCTTTTAATATATTAATTATAGATATTTTACTAATTATTATATTATAGATAATAAATGATTTTTTAATATAAAATAGTATAGTTATAAGTTCACTATCAGTATAATTAGGTTATTATTACAGGGGTAGATCGTTATGTCCCCATTTTACTGTAGTGTGAATCTCACAAGTGCATAAATCATCCCTGCATAAAAGTCTCTCTATCTGTGTCTGTGTCTGTGTCCAGCAGCCCGACTGCGACTGGCAGTGGAGACAAGTTTAATAGCGTGCTGGCGTCTTCCTCAAGGGGACTAGACTAATACTCCAAAGGCACTTTCCAAATATAGCATGGTTGCATTCCATCTTATCGATAAGCGTCATCTTTACAGCGCATCGCCAGATCAGACACCCTATACCTCAGCATTTATCACTTTTTCCCTGTTTCTATCTGCTGTAAAGCACAATGCTGTCATTTCTATCTGATCAGAATCATATTCATGTTTAGTTCGGATGTATTATAGTTATTCCCTGACCATATTTATGATTTAACTTAGGTAGTTAGCAATAACAGTTGATGCATTTGAACAGCACACACACATTGCTTACAGCCACATCCTACAAGACACACAAGTGAGAAGCTTACTTGCTCTTAAACATCCTCAATCAGATTTAACTCAATAGGGAACAACTGGCTCACATACGACGTTGCGGTGTAGATGATTCATGCCTTACAAGTGCAGTAGTCTTGTCCAGCTCCAAGTAATCACTCATACATAGTAGTCCATTTGTCCAGTAACAACCCAATGTTCTCACTAGATTATTGCAATGCAACCTAACTCAAATCTATGCGTTACAGTTTAATCTTAGCAGAATTCCATACATCCAGTCTTGGCCAAGCCTCGAGGTAACAGTAACATCAACGCAAAAGAGTAAGGACACGAGCTCGCGCAGGAACACGGGACAGTTCCACATTCGGCACTAGGCTAGCTTCTCTCGGCGACCACGAAGTGACGTCGGGGCCCGCTCTAGCTTCGTGTGTTCCCAGACAGGTTTGGCTCGGTGCTTTTTTGTTGAGCTTCTAGCTTCTCCCTGGTCTGTGTTTTCCTTCCATTGATGCTTTCGAAACAAGCGGAAATGAGCGCAATGATGGGGATAGAGCGGTGTCGAGAAGAACAACAGACTTGCAGCAATATACTTGCGCTATTCAGAAGATACGCGAAACCGCCATTGCATTTCTCAGTACCTATAGGTTCAACATTAATCTGTTTTCCTTTTCACGGTAATTACCTTGTCTGTCTGTACTTGGCTCTCCCAGACGCACAATGTCGTCACCTATGTGTGCTGTCCGCACATCCGGCCGAGAGCTGTTTGCCAAGCTCCAAAGAGCTAAGAGCTAGGATGTGAGCTGTTGCTATGAATTACTATTACTACAGCATTGCTTTTTCGTCCAAGGGAATCACATCAAGTTGTCATTGTCTATACGGGTATAGCGGGGCTAAAAGGGACGGATAAAGCTCGTAAGTGGCGCCGAGAACGAGGGTCAGACAAGTTTATCCCAGCATAGCCCAGTTTAAATCTAATTATAACCCGACCGCCTCGTCAATACGAGCTAAGCATAATATTAAAAACCGAACCCATGCAATAATGAACAGCACAATCCACGTGCATTCGGTTGATCCGGCAGTTAGACACACAATTCTTGGTTTAGTACCCCCCCGCAGAATATCACGAGGTTGAATTTCTCCGGACAAGACGATGGATCGTGCCTCGTATCGGCCATATTATGGCACAGCTAGTGGGCACACTAAGACTCGTATCTCGTCAGCGTCCAGCAACCAGCCTTGTCAGGCAAGCATTCATCGACAGTGATAAAAGGCATCTCTTGCCCGGCTGTTTCCAACTTTGAATCATCTCATCTCATCTCATCTACTCACACTCACACTCACACTCTCAATCTCAACTCTCTCATCCAACAATCAATCAACTCTCTTCCTCAACACCAAAACCAACCATCACCATGAAGTTCTCCGCCCTCGCTGCCGCCGCCGCCGTCTTCGGCTCTGCTGCCGCTGCCAACAAGGCTGTTGTCATCAACGACTGCGCCACTGCCATCTACGTCCAGTCCGTTCCCTTCAACGGCGGCACTCCCGGCCCCTTGACCACCCTCAAGCCCGGCCAGCGATTCTCTGAGGATCTCCGCACTCCCGGCTCTACCATCAAGATCGCCGACACCCGAACCCTCAACAAGCCTCTCTTCTTCGGCTACTCCTCCGACGCCAACAACGTCTACTACGAGCTCAACACTCAGTACGGCAACCCCTTCGCCAACCAGCACAACGTCCTCAACCCTGGTGATGGCTGCAAGAAGTTCGACTGCAAGGCTGGCGACGCCAAGTGCTACAGCACTCCCGACGCCAAGAAGAACTACGGTTGCCCCAACCCCGTTACTCTCTACGCCAAGATCTGCGCCAAGTAAGCGACTGGGCAACAAAAGTCGATGCTCTTCACGAAGCATAGTTAATGATTGGCTATTTATAATTCGAACCTTCAGTATATACATAATTAGATAACTAGAAAGTTTACCGACGAGGTAGCTTTTTGTACATTGCAATACAAGCACATATATTTCTCTTCATGATCAATGTCCTCTTTACCTATAAACTCGTGAAATATCTACAGACAGGCTTGATTCAAGTAAAAGAACATTGTGTATATTAACATTGGCACTCCTGTGCTTGAATGGACGCACCGCAAGGTAAAAAGAAGAGATATTATATCTGAGATTAATCCGTCGCCTTTTGTAGCATCAATCACTCATACCAGACCCTTTGCTGTCCCTTGCTCTTGATCACAGACACCCGCTTGCCATTTGGAAAGACAACAAGAGCATTCGGAGCATGGTTCACGGTAGACTCCAAAAGCAGTGGCTCCGTGAGTTGACCTTCTTTCCATTCGAGTGAAACCAACCAGCCTCCCATGACTCTGATGTTACTCAGCTTTCCGTTACTCCAAGACGAAGGCAGACTTGGCAGCAGGTATATCATGACGACTTGACTTGACAACTCGTCAGGCCTGAGATTAGACTGTATCAAGCACTCTGTCACACCAGCACAGCCCCCAAAGTTGCCGTCTATCTGAAATGGCGGATGATTGTCCAACAGATTCGGCAAGGTTGAAGTCTTCAATAGCAGATCCATGTGTTCGTCGCATTTGGTCGGTTCTCTCAAGCGTGCATATAGGTTAAGCAGCCACGCTCTACTCCAACCCGTATGCCCTCCTCCATGTTCAGCTCGTCTAGCAAGGGTCTTTCGTGCAGCTTCAACCAACGCTGGCGACGAATCCAAGCTGATAAAGTCGTCAGGGTAGAGGCCGAAGAGATGAGATACATGGCGGTGCCCAGGCTCTGCTTCTTTGTGGTCCTTTAGGCCCCATTCTTGTATCAGGCCACTCTTGTTGATACGAAAGGGCGGTAGTTTGCCGAGGGTAGCCATGACATCTTTCTGAAGAGGGTGCTCTTTGTTGAGAATACTTGTGCTCCAGATAAAACTTTCTAGAGCAATTCGTACAATTGTCATATCCATGACTGATCCTTCACAGAATGTCCCAGTTTCTCCCGACTCGGATATAAAACTGTTTTCCGGAGACAAGGATGGGCTTGTAACCAGATACTTTCCGCATGCTGACGGAATCAAGAAATCAAGGAGAAATTGAATACATCCTTCAAGCAACGGAGCAATACGAATATGAAGCATATGATCATACTGGTATATCAACATCTTGACCACATCGATACAGAGCCAGACCCCACCAAGAGGCCAGAGAGTTGCAGGCATCCATCGATCCTGAGGGTCGGTATCAGCCCAGATATCTGTATTGTGATGCGCGCACCACCCTCTGCAGTTATACATCATTTTGGCTGTCCTCTTTCCCTTCTCGGCCATTCGCTCGATGTGGTCAATTAGTGGAACTGCGCACTCGATGAGGTTGCAAGATGCAGCTGGCCAGTAGTTCATTTGGAGGTTGATGTTGATTGTAAACTTTGATCCCCATGGTGGCGCAAACGATGGATTCCATATGCCCTGCAACGTTGCAGGAAGAGCCTTGGCTGACTTGCGACTTGACGAGATGAGCAAGTATCGGCCGTAATTATGGTACAGCGCTACCAAGCCTGGATCTCTGTTGCTTTGTATCCTTTCATCGGTTGGAACATGGCTTGCGTCTGGCCACATGCGAAGTGCGGTTTTACCAAAGAGTCTGTTATAGTCCTGGCGATGACGACTGAGTAGAGATTCCCAAGGTTCCCGAAGGGCTGAGTTAACGTCTCTGAGCGCAGAGGCATCCGGGTTATAAGATCGATAAGTTGTATGCGCACCAATAGCGATGATGCATTCCTCTGCGTTGACGATCAGACAGTTTCCCACTACCTGGACGGTTCCATTGATGGACTTGCATGAGACACCAAGAGCGAGGGCCAGTCGATTACTATTCTTTCCACCTGGCGTCGCTTGAAGGATGATGTGGTTATCCTGTGCACGGATGCTGTCGAGATACTCATTGGTTTCCCCTTCAACCTCACTCTGTCGATTTAAACGCACTACAAACCGTGTGGGTGCTGACGCTTGAAATCGAATGGCCAAGACACTGTTCGGGAAACTTGCGATCACGTCGCGACGATAAGAAACTCCTTCATAGTCATACTTTGTCGTGCTTTGAGAAGTGGCCAAGTCGAGATGGCGTTGATAATTGCTGACATTCCTCTCATCATGCCCAAGCTCAATCGTGCACTGGCCCAACGGTTCATAGTGTCTCATACTAGCCGGCGTGGCAAAGAATGCCTCTCGTGCAAGAGCTTCAGCATCTTTGTGCTTCTCATCTCGGATGAGCTGTCTCAAGGTTGCCAAATTACTGTACGCATCCCGAGGTGTCCTGTCCTGTGGACCACCATACCAAACGGAGTCTTCATTAAGCTGCAGTAGTTCGGTGGACGTTCTTCCATAAACCATAGCTCCCAGCCGGCCATTGCCAATTGGAAGGGCCTCGGACCATGATGATGCGGGGGCAGCGTAGTGAAGGAGAAGGCTTTTGTCTGTGTTGGCTTTCTCAGACTCGTCATCCATTGTAGCTGACTAGACGGCGATTCGGGACGTGTCGATGGAGGTTAGTAAATTGCTGACTGAGTCAAGGGGTTATGGGATTGTTTGACTAGAGACTGGTTGGTCAATTGGACGAATGATGATGATGATGTGATAAAATGGCTCAAGTACAGAAATCTCGGGTCCAGGAAGTTAGCTCGTCTAATTTTCCCTGGTTCAGATGAAGAATTAGACCCAGTATGAGGTCATGTAATCAGCGGAACTGCTCTTTAAGGTTGGCAGGGTTCCCCACTTCCCCAGACTTTGGTAACATTAGTGTTCAAGGACGATGGGGGTTCAAGCAAGTTCCTGGTTCATTTATTCCTAATTAAGCAGTAGATATTCATATCGCAGGTGACACTGGATTTCAGCAGAGCATAGTATGGTAGTACCGTGGGTAAAAACCCCCACTTTCTCTCGCTTGTCACTGGAGTCAGATATAAATTAGAATTCATGCATAGAGAGTTCACCCTTGAACATAGATGTACGGTCAGGTGACTGACCGTGCACCGGAACAGAGAACCCTTTGATGCATTGTAAGTAAACGACAGTGAGAATCAATAGTAGTATTGGAGGAACAATGAGCAATCACTTACAAGAACCGGGCCTGGCCTAACGTTCCCAATTTCGGAGATCTATAAAGTCTTGACTCTGACCAGAAAAAATGCGGTCTCATTATAGATACGGATCTGTTTATATCAGGGTTACTTCACTGTCAAGAGTGCAATCAGCGCAGTGGCAACAACGAGAGTCCAGAATGACTATCCGGGCATTTTATCAATTGTGGCGTATCGAGGATTCCAGGATCCGGAGAGTTTTAATTACTTTAAAATGATATATGAACGAAAAACAATTGCTTACGGGCGTAACACAAGTGCTGGAATGTGAGAAGAGAGATCCTGATGGAACGGTGGCGTTTGGTGGCGGGACTTAGCAGGGACTGATTGTCTTGTCTCTGCAAACGGGTCGCATCCGTCAACCTGGTATCCTAATCGCGGACCAAGACATGATGCTGCTTTATATGATCTGGTCTGTCGACGAAGCCTCATAAAGCCGTGATCCCATGTAGTTTTTACTGTGAAAAGAAAGAACCCGACTTCTTATCACATCCGAGAACTCATTCTTGGGAATTTCAAGCCTCCCTCCCTTGTTTCTTGATGTGCGGCTGACTCTATTGTTGTCATCAATTAATGCTGATATGCCTGTAGACTGGTATGGATTCATCATAGCGTAAACTTAAAAACCATTTTCGGCCAAGCAACAGGGTGTGTTCCGTGTCACTGGATCTGTGACGCTCGATAGGCATTCATTCTTTGACACAACGGGTCCTCAACACATTATTCCCTTTACCTCCATCCATATCCCTGACTCAAATGACAGTACGGGGTTAGACAGAGAGAGCCTTTATCACCAGTATCTTCAATACAGACAAGAACTATGGATCATGATACCGCATTAATAGTATGCTTCTATTCTCCAACGCCCAATCCCGCTATAAAGCTTACCATTTCGGCAGATCGTACAAGGAATACTCGTCATACTCTCTCTATGCGTCGTCATCCTTCGATGCTGGACACGTCTTTGCTTTGAAAGACGAGCGCTCAATATGTCTGATTATTTTGCCTGGATAGGATGGCTATTCGCTGTGGGATGGTTTGTGTCGTCGGCAATTG
This sequence comes from Fusarium praegraminearum, assembly GCA_002093855.1. Classification (NCBI taxonomy): domain Eukaryota; kingdom Fungi; phylum Ascomycota; class Sordariomycetes; order Hypocreales; family Nectriaceae; genus Fusarium; species Fusarium praegraminearum. The sequence goes on along the minus strand of LXHY01000156.1, from coordinate 48,969 downwards.
CTACGGATATAGTACACAATAATCCAGTCACAGACGACGAAGGCTTGGTACACGATGTCAGATATCTCAAGGTACGTGAAACCCACTCTATATGTCAACCCGACGATGGCGGGCTAATACTGAGAAATTCAGACCGTCTTTATTGCTGAGTATTGCTTTGATGTCGGGATATACTTTCCTAAACTCTCCATCACTGCCTTTTACTGGCGTCTCATACCTGATATCTTCCGACATCTAAGGATAGCATTATATGCAATCACGACGTACTTGGTCTGTTGTTTGATAGTTGCGTTCCTCTTGAACACACTAATCGCAGGAGACATCTCAAACAATTGGTAAAGTTGAGCCTGACATACTTAGCTTATAGCTTGCTAACCAGTTAAATTGCCAGGTCAATTGAGAACCAATTATCTTCAGCATGGAACGCCTTTCCAAACTTCATTACTCAGTGGTGTATGAACTTCTCCACAGATCTACTACGTAAGTCTCGTGAACACCTTCAGACATTACACCATCTAACAGCTTCAGTCTTTTGTTTCCCGTTCTTCATTCTCCCTCAGTTAATGCTTCGTAAAAAACAGAAGCTAGGCCTGGTCGGAGTCTTTTCGCTCGGTGCAATCACGATAACCGTCAACCTTACCCGTTTCATCATCAACAACGCAGCCAGCTATCAACTAGATGATGCGTCCGGCAATACGTTATGCACAGCTGAGATGACAACGGCCGTGATTGTAGTGTGCCTTCCAGGCCTGAAGAAATTTGTCAAGCGCTCCAAGTTACCTACAACAACAGACGGATCATACCAATCTGGTACAGGGCTCTCAACTGGAAGTCAGGCACCACTCAAGTTACAACAAATCACACAGAGCTATGCAGAATGGGGAGTGAAGGATAGTGAGATTGAGTTAATTACTGAAGGCGAGGAGTATCTTCGTATGCCAGATCTGGTATTCTTGAAGGGCCAGGACCCATAGAAGATAATTTGAAGTCAAGGCTGAGGTCTACTTCACAACAGTAAATCACAGAGTCATCAATAATGTTTATTTAGTTATCACCAGACGCGCGGTGGGTTAAATATTGCAATTTGCGAAGCAAGACCGTGTGGTTGGATAGTTCAAGCAACCTTTGTAATCTTGAAACCACCGGGAAATCGTGTCTGGAAAACCCCTTCTGGGTCATACTTCTCAGCAACCTTTCGAATAAACCCAACATTTTCCGATCCATAAGTTGAGAGAGGATCCTGGGTAAAGTCGGCGTAGTTGAGGTACTCCCACTCGACAGCGGCATCTTCTTCAACACTGTACTGCTTCATTGCTTGGCGGAACTTTACCATACGCTCGCGCGCAAGCTTCTCTTGTTCAACGCCGTTCATCATGTGTTGCACCTGGAACATAACAGCGTTATCCTCCTCGCGATCGAGACCGACGACATTACCGCCTCTCTCAAGTGAGTGCTTGGAGAAGACAGTAGGCATGGCCTGGAAAATGGCGTGACAGATAAAGTCTCCATCCGGAGATTGGGCTTTCCAGTCACTGACAAATTGCTTGTGGAGTTCCAGAGCCTTGTTGTACATGGAAAGCTTGTTCTTGAAGGTGATGGCGAACCAGACATTTCTGACTCGAATTAGTACCTCATTCCTAGCCACAGAGGACAACTACTCACCGGTATCCAGCCACGAGCTCAAGCTCAACTGTCATGTTGCGATGGGAATCCTTGCGTAGATTGGAAGTCTCGTACGGGATCTTCCAAAAAGAATCCAAGGCCTTTGGCGCGACTGCACCAGATGTGTCCTCATACGAGACAGTTATGCCTATTTTTCCAGCTTGAGGAGTATAGCTCCAAAAGGGAATAACAGATCCATCTTGGTAATCCTCGATGTTGTCAGTCCAGTTTTTGTAAGCTTCGACGTGAGCGTCTGTTGTTTCGGTCGTGTACGTAACGAGGCCACCCCAAAGAAGAGGAGCGTCGAAGGCCTGTAAGTCGAAGCGAGTGACGATTCCGAAGTTGGTTGATCCACCTTTGAGAGCTTTCCAAAGATCGGCGTTTTCGGTCTTGTTGGCATTGACGATACGTCTAGGCAAGTGTTAGTTGGGGACACTGCGAACAATACATGCAATACTTACCCGTCACCAAGGACAACCTCGAAGTTGACGACTTGATCACATCCGAAACCGTAACGGGCAGTGTAAAAAGTATTACCACCGCCTGTCAAGAAACCGGCGACACCGACAGTCGAGGTACGACCACCAGCAGCAGTGACACCAAAAGGTTCTAGAGCTGCATAAACATCCCGCCAGATGGATCCAGCTTGGACATGAGCAACCTTTGTCTCCTCCATATACGTGGTCTTGTTCATCAATCCTATACGCGGTCAGACGTAGTCACAAGTAGACTAGGTAGGGGTAAACATACCTAGATCGATGGTAACACCATCATTAACTGCAGACAATTAGACAAACTCTCATTCGGCACGTTCAAAGGGGCGCAACCTACTGTTGTTGGCTGCCCAGACGGTGTGGCCACCACTACGCACGGCAAGATTGCAGGTGGTTCCTGGCACCAGAGTCTTGATGATGGCAGATACATCCTCAGTACTCTCGGGCTGAACAATGCAATAAGGGTGTAGTTGTGACGAGACAGAGAAATACGAGTCCGTGCGTGTCTTGTATCCTTCACTGCTGGGGGAGTAAACGTGTTTCAAGCCCGCAGCTTCAAGTAAAGCACACTGAAAAGGGGATGATTAGCCATCGAGTTCCAATTCAAAACATTACGCGTGTGGCTTACACAATTGTCTGCCTGCATGGCGGCAATCTCTGTAGCTGAGACGAGGAGCGTCGCAGCCCAACCCAAGACTGATGAAGTGCTCGATCTCATATTAACATGGGACAGATGGTATGATCAGATGGTGGTAACGGCAGGAGAGGAAATGATCTGGAGAAAGGAGAAAAGAGCCTGTGCGGAGGACTTTCTTCTTTTGTTACTGCTCCCTCAGACCTTTTGTTGGCCTTCTGACCCCAGAACCTTGTCGGTTATTGGAAAGGGGAACGAAAATGGCGCACAGCGAAGCTGGGTTCTATGCAATTAGGTTAGCACGTCACATTTTGACAGGGACATTGTGGTGATATGAACGGATATCCGCAGTGATCTAGTTATGCATGCTTGTTTATCCCGGTCCGTGAGTTGTAGATCACTACCTGTACGGTGTTGAAGAAACTGGGGCTGAGTCTGTAGTGTGTTCTTGGAAGACGCGCCAGTACTGGGAGGATTGGGTAAAGTGATCTAGAATTACGCCGGCAAGTAATACTGATCAAGCCACTGTCTTTCAAATCGTTAATGGACGAGACAGGAAGAACTTTCTGTCACTTATTACAAATAGTTTCAAGGTAACCTTGGGTTTCTAGGCTCGGGTTACCCGGAAACAGAGTTTGCATGGGTCCTGTACTCAAACAGGGGGAAACCAACAGGCTCTGGGTGCCTACAATGCATGGAGCGAAGCATTTCTAAAGAAGCAATTCGTGTTCGCTAGCAAATCGTCTAGATCTGCGTTAGAGTAAGAAGCTGAATAAACCGCTAATCGTAATTAAGTTGAACTACGGGACGTGATTTCAATTAAGCTTAAATATAAAACATACGCTTTGCGCTATGCATGTTAATGTTGTCTCAATCGCTTTAGTGATGATTCCAACCCTGGTTATTCCTGTGTCGGCAGTTGGGATTGGCAAACCCTAAGTGGAAGAGCTGACGGCAATCTCTGAAGGCCAAGCTATAATCCCTGTCATTGACTCCTACGCTGCTATGGACTTTGTAGTAATAGATTCTCAGTTATCTCCACAAGAACTCCACGTTGCCTCTTCTCTCTTTGGTCTGTTGGCCTCTTGCATATCAGATGAAGTTGCATTGAAAGACGTCTGGGGCAGCTTGTAAACTCAAACTTAGTCTCTGTACCCTGTCGAATATTTTCCGTTCTCCGTTCTCTTTTCTCCTGACACGTTGACTGGGATACATAACATCACAAATAGATTCCATGGTCCCCTTGTTATACTCGAAGTTTATACCAGCACAGCCTGTGATATGTAAAGCCTTGACTCCCTTCGCGACCGAACGTCCAAAATCGCTTTATCGTTTCTTTTTTCTTTTTCATGTTGTGTCGACACATCAAGTAGCCTTGATGGCAGTTTGACAACCGAATACCCGCCCTTCTTACTCCTCAATCTTGACTGGACTATTTTTTTTAATGTCGTTTCCCATTGTACATGGCGTCGAGGTAGCGGTTGCACCACCTCCCGGGTACCAGGTCGATTTTGGTAACCCTGAGACGGATGGGTCGATGGTTAGGAATGCGTATTGGATTTTCGGCTTGGAGTTTGCGTTTGCGACGGCATTTTTGGGCCAGCGCATGTATACTAATGGTGTCATCTTGCGCAAGTTTATGATTGACGATTGTAAGTTCGCGATATCTGTGCTGTCGGGGATAGAAACTAACGTGGGTTGCAGACTTGATCCTTTTCGCATGGGTAGGCTAAACGTTGTCTGCATTCAACGTCGGCTAACGCTCTAAACAGATTCTTTCAATAGCCGCTCAGTCATTTCTTCTTGATGCGTATCGACGAAAACTTCTTGGTGTTCATGCCTGGGAAATGCCCGTTGACAGCAACACTAAATCTGCTCTGGTATGTCTTCAACCATCAAGATCAGGAGATCAACCGCCTGACTCACAGTCCACAGCTTGTTATGTGTACAACCCTCACATATATTCCTACGACAATTCTGTCAAAACTGACACTTTGCTTCTTCTACTATCGCCTCTCGCCATCAAGGTGGTATCAATACTCGGTCTACATCACGGGAATAATATGCACAACGAGTCTAGTCGGCATTTGGTTCAGCGTTCTCTTCGCCTGTAAACCCATCGCCGCGGGTTGGGACGTGAGACTATCTGCCAACGCGACTTGCATCAATCGTCCTCCCATTTACATAACGCAAGCTGCCTTTGGTTGTATCACAGACGTTATGCTACTGCTGTTGCCTCTTCCAACTGTCATCGGGTTGCAAATGTCTACACGACAGAAAGTCGGAGTGCTTGCTTTATTTGCCATTGGCTCAATCACCCTTGTCACATCTGTCGTTCGGTTGGTCCTACTGCTGCCGAGCTTGTCGAACCCAGACCAGAGTTGGTCCTTGGCAGAAGGTTGCCTGTGGGTGTAAGTTATCCCCTCTAGACCTCTGCTGCAGCAACTAACTTGGATACTACAGCATCATCGAAGCCAATCTGTTGATCATGTGTGGCTCCCTCCCCACTCTTCGCGTCTTCCTCAAAAACGTCGCCCCTCGCGTCCTCGGCGACAGAAGTCAAGCTAAACCAAGCGAACAAAATAGCGCAAGTGCAAGCTTTGGGCTGCACACGTTTGGTGGTTCAAATGGACCGCGACGGAAGTTTGATACTCTTGTGGAACTGGAGCACGATACGCATTTCAACAGAACTAGCTTGAGGCCTGAAGGTATGGGCAAAACAGATGTGAAGGTTTTGAGTGGGCAGTCAAACGAGTCGCTGATGAATCATGGTCCGACTGGGGATAATAATAGTGAGGATGGCATATTGCAGACGCGCACTACAACTGTTCGATATGAGTATTCATAGTTCAGATAATTGCTGTAATCTGGAGATCTATTGGAAGACAGGATATTTTTCAACTTCGATAAAACGTTCAGCACATCTACAATTTTGAGACATTGAAGAGTAGGCCAGCGTAACCTAGACAGCTGATACTACGCACGTTTTAGACACTTTTTAACCTCTTGCACTGGATGCCACTTGTCCAATCCCTTCCCAAACTCATTTCTTCTGTCTCCCACTCCAGGATCTACGCGCCTGTTTTACTATTCCCTCTACAACAGTAAACAAAACACCTCAAAATGAAGTTATCAGTCGCATGGTGGTCAGTGATATCAGTGTGACTTTTAACTGCCAGAGCGATCACCTTATCTATCTTTGCTTTTTACTACCCACTTGATCCGACGGAAAGCACTCGACCCCATTCATAACCATTTAACTCTAATGATGCTCAATTGCATTATAGAATATTGTTTGAGTTAGTTAGTTTGAGAGACTAGATAACGAGTAGCTGTGTTTTGCCATGCGAATATCGACGAAAAAACATCGCCGCTTTATGGATGCTAGCTCAGTCATGGCTCGGGCTTTGCTCACCCTAATCACAGGCGACCCACATGAGCCGCTACAAAGCACCCTGCCTGCATAAGCATGGGTGCTCGAATTCATCACCCACTAATTCAGAGGCCTACAGACTTTTTATATAAAGTGATACTGTCACCTCGGAATTTCTATGTAATGATAAACATTAAATAATTTAATTCAAGTCTATTCACCCTCCTAGCAGAGTAACATTCCTCATACTGGGTCTAGAAAGATGGCTCCACAAAGGTTCAGACGGATCATATGATAAGACGGCTCACCTTGCTCAGTTGCGCGAGAGTCTACTTCTGGATTATGGCTCATCTTGGAATGCCGCTCAGAAAGCTTTTATATCAGATGATCCTGGCCAGAACACTGGTGTTGGACTTATGAGCTTCAAAGATTACGAGGCAGACCTAGTGGATCTGATCGGAGTCGACGATTACGTTGTTGACATTGTTTATGAGAAGTAAGTCTATGTCAAGCCAACGTCAACATGTCAACTAACAAGCTTAGATTCGCACTCAACGGCAGAGGATATAGGATCGATATATTTATTGGCAAGGTTCCATCTCAAGCTCCTTACATCTTCCAGGAGGTCGATTCTCTCGTTGGCCAAGTAGTCAACTTCTCATCCGAAGTACCTCCGGAAGATACTCGTGGCTGTGACAACTGCCGGAAACAGCAGGCCGAAAAGGTTCAATCCACTGGACGTGTTATTCTTACCAACGCTCTTATCACCCGATTCAAGAACCAGCTGGTCCAGACGCCTTCCAGGGAAAATGGCGTCACGGTACTGGGTGGAATGGATCCTGAGAATGTCATTCCCTTCTTGAGGGACAACCTACACTGGCGCGTGACTTCAATGGGCAAGGACATCGACATTGCTAGCGAACATCCATCGCTCAAGGTTTCTCTTGGAGTTGGAAAGGCTGACTTTTATGCCGATCGTTCCAAGATGTCACGCTTTTACGACTACAAGGATGCGCACATTGTGACTGAGGGACATCCTGGTGGTGCGACGCATGAGGATAACATCCATGGGCAAGAGTATGTCTACAATAGACAAGAACTCTAGTTGAGTTTATGTTTGTTTGTTTGTATTGTTTAACGCCGGTCAGGTCCCGTAAAGGGCCCAGGGCGCCGGGTTGAGTTTATGTGAGCTTATGTAAGGCTAGATTTGCCATCTTCTATTACAATTGTATGACCAACTTGTATATCCGTCATTAAAGAGATGTTACTTCCATTTTCAGTGAGTAAGTGGTCATTGGAGCTCTGGAGCAACGAAAACTCAGACTCTGTTAGCCCAGTCTGTGACCTGCCAATTTATACCCCCATTATGGCCTATTCCACAGAATGTTTCCCCATGAGACCGCATTCGTTCTCTCCCACTGTACCACCTCCCAAACCGCTTTAAGCTGCCATCCACGATATAGTAAATGTCCACATTTCCGACACCTAGGGTGTTTGTTCCCCAAGAAGACTTCTTTTGCATCCGGATACGGCCGTTGCAGCCGGTATTGGTCCCTGCTGCCACAAGCGTGCGCCATGGTTTACCTGTTTCATAAAAGCTGAAGAAGCCACCATTCTGTGCGGCCTAAAAAATGTGTTGGCAACGAACTGTAAGGGTTGATATTTGTACTTACCCAGGTCCTCAGTTGCTTTAGGCCGCCGGTGCAGGGGGCGTTGGGGCCTGTGTTATCCCTGTAGATGTGACCTCTGCATCTTTCTTCATTCCAACCACCCGACTTGGTATAATTGTCGATGATTTTAATGGCACGTTTTGGTGTCGCTGGATTGTCCTCGGGTCCAAGTGTTTCTTCAAAGCTGTTGTCGACCCAGATAGTTACGTCTTCCTCGCCACGCCGTTTGATCACGGAGTGCCTGAACACTTGAATTGTATCAGACTTTGATATCTCGAGGTAACGGGCGTGGAATACGTACTTTCAGTAGCATTTACCCCATGATTCTCGGCGAGGACGAGGTCTTCAGGAGTCATAGCAGCGTCCCGTTTAAAAATGTGTATTTCTTCCTTTCCGCGCTTGATGATGGACGGAGCAGAAGAATAAGGAATGGCTGAGACAAGGGCCACCAGACAAAGGATAAACGCAATGCAGCTTAGAGTTTGCATATTGATGTCTCAAGGTAAAGGCACTGTTAGGGAAGCTGTAAACACCTGTTGTTGGGTATGATAGTCTAATTAGATCAGCGTATACTCTGCAATATATATACTTTAAAGACGCACGATATTCCGTTACCTAGAAGGTGATTGAAAGAGCCATCCTGCGCACCTGATCCCCGCACCTTTAACTTGGCGGCTTACACTATTCCCCAGCCAAGATTAAGAAGTAAGACCAAGAGTCAGATACGAAATACCTCATACATTTAAAACCAATTAAAATTGATATCAGTGGCCTCCCATCCTTGGCGGTTCTGGGCAGAAGTTAACATTCCTGATTTCTGCATTTAAGAAAAATAACAAAGACAAAAACAGCCAGTAACAGTTAGACTTGAGCTCACAAAAGCTGGGCAAATCTCGTATTAGCCGCCGAGTCTTCAAAAACAGCTGCGCAGTCAACGTGCGTTGAATATATTGGCTAGAACGAACATGCTTGACCCAATCACGCGAGATGAATTTCCCAATATTCATTCCAAACCAGTAGTGATGTGCCGCTGAGCTGAGCTGATGAGACCGCCACTTTCCTTGGCCGCCCCGGTTATGCATAAGGTGTTCGGGCGAAATGTGCCTTTGTACAAATGAAACAAAACACGGTTCGCCCATTTTCGACAGTATACTGCTCAATTACTTCTCTTCTTTATCCTCTATTTTCTTTCTCCATTGCCATTAAATAGCTAGTGACTTCACACCATAAATAATCAATTTCCTTGGATCTTTCATCCTTTGATACTATTTCATCGTTGCTTTTCCTCTCTACTTTACAGAACCATGGCCCGTAACCTTTTCAAAAGTCTCAAGTCGAAACGGACCCTGGAAACAGGGTCACAAGTAACTGAAAGATGACTGGGGTAATTTTGAAGGCTTCTTATATCGATATCAAGACCTTTTTCCCTGGGATTGCACCGAGGGGTTTTGCCCAACTCCTCCTCACAATTGTGGGCGTTGCAACATATCAGAACATGTTTGGGCATTTCCTTTTGACTCATTCTCACTGATATCGCTTCAACTATCGAGAGACCGGGCTTTTTATCCCTCGAAAGCAAGCCCCCAAAAACCGCGTGCTGATTAGAAGATTAGTCACTCCGATACATCGGATCAGGGTGTCATGTCAGATTCTGAATGGCGTGAAAACCGCCGGAGCTTGCTCGTGGCTCAATACACGCTCTTGACTACCTTGTGAGATAATAAGAGATATTTCCTCAGCTCACGACACGCTGCCTTTACGATTTCGGCTCCCTGGTCGCATACTGAACCCACGATGGCCGCTGATACTTATTGGTCAACTTGTACCCATGTATATTATATTGTAGCAGACAAGTCAAACAGTATATAAAGTCAATATCCCCTAGCTGGCACGTTCAGTATCATATCTCGATATCCCAAATACACTCATTTGAGGCTCAGCCTTGAGGATCTAATATTAGAATCACCTGCGATATCTATATTCCCAGCACCTGATACGGTTGGTTAGTTTGGATACGGCCATTTAAGCTACTGGGGATTAGTTCAGATTGCTAAATGTTATCTCATTCTGCTGTCCGTTTCCTGCAGACCTTCTCTAATATTTACTTTCTATTGTCTCTAGAACCTCTAGAGAACCTAGCATAGTATACTTTATTCCAGATATAATCAACAGACAGCATGGATTGGGCTGCGCCTTAGTATACGACTGTCACTTGACCTAAATTAAATTAGTTTGTTATGTCATTGGTAGACATGCTACTCAGTGTTGCCGAGGAGTGCCCTGGTGATCTTGTGACCCGTATTCATTTCCTAATCGCCACAGCCTCTCTTGTATAGCTTTATTTAATGCGATCTTCTACGTCAGTGAGTAAATAAGCTAGTAAGTATGCCCTAAATAGTCTAAGTCGAGAACCTAAGATGTAGGTATTGCTGATATGGCCTTGTGACTTTTAGGCAAATCCTGTAAATATCTGAGTCAATGAGGCAGATTAAGTAAAGCTACAGTAGATGCCATAGCAGCTATTGATACTTTAGTGTGTGTGGGGCTGACCCATCCGAAACATCAGCCCTATCTGGTCTCCGTTCATTCGTCGGCTTAGCCAGGGCTCGGGACGCGCTTAGGTTATACTCAGGTTAAAGTAGCGACTACTTAGGATAGTGGGCGAGAAGGGAAATACCATAGGTCGATATTCGCATTCTATATTGGACTGTTTCTGTAAAGACGTCGAGACTACACTACCTTATTACCGCGTCTGAACCCATGTTTAACATCTGCATAAATATTTTATCTGTGCTCGCCAATTGATGTCCAGTCCCTTCTATGATTAGGTATAAAGGTAAAAATGAGTTTGATGATATTGGAAAGTCTCACAGCATCTGACGATACTTGAATAGACGACCTGCTGGGAATTATAGCGATGACTTGGTCATTATTGCAGATAGCTATGGTGTATTGGCCCAGCTCATATTTTCATATGATGGTGGAAGCAATTAACTGGGTATAGGTATCGGTAATTTTTATATACTTGTTAAAAGCTTTGAAAACGTGAATCTAGCCCTTTTAATGCTGACTCTCCCAGGCAAAGCCTCTGGGTCTTTTTCCTGTACCTATATGTGCGGGTTCTAGCTAATTATTTATAGCCTTAAAAGTAGCCTTAGAATCAAAAGAATGCGGCCACCCATAGTCACGGTAAACCTGCCTTATGTACTGTACATCAAGGTCTATCCGCTATTCTACCGTTTAGCTATTTACCTCCTCCTCTGAAATTCTCTTATTACGCTCTAGGATATTTTCCGCTTTAATTGTAATCTTATCGTCTCTGGGAATTAGCTGTAATCTTTTGTACTAATCCTTGAGCTTCGTAAAGAAATCTTTAACTCGGACTGCAGATAATATATCTACCTTCGCTATATCCTCGATTATTTCACTGTCGTTGATAAGTAACCACAGTCCGCGACCAAAACTCTTATATCCTTTAGCGATAAAAATAATATCACTTGGGTCTTGCTTATCCTCTAATGACTAGAACTCCATGGAGTCGTAGATTTCCCTGATTCTCTTGAAGTCTTGAGGGGTCTAGACGGTTAGGTCATAGAGATTGGATTTATAGTGGATATGAGATTTGCCTTTGTCGTTAAAGTAGGGTAGATAGCGTATAACCTCGACAGCGTAATTGGATATTATACCCCTATAGGATTCCGATGTGATCTCTGGCTATCCACTGAGTAAGGGAATCTTGAGCTTAGACTTATCGTAGTTCAGGGTAGTTATGAATGAGTAGAAGTCGATAAATAAAGCCCTGAGTTCTTGGGGCATTAATTGTGGCTTACTGGAACTTGAATCTAATTTATATAATCCATTATTTGATAGGGGTAATGACGGTAAGATATTATAATTACGTATATTAGAAAGAGAGACTAAGTATGTAAAATGTAATAGATTTAGGTAAAATAGCGGCCAAAGGGAAAGGGTATTTATACCTAGGCAGCGAAAAACCTGCTCACCTCCTCCTATCATCGACACTAGGTATAGTGTCGTTAGTGGAGTATGCCTAGATGCTAGCCTAATTACTCTGAATATTTATAGAAGTGTAATAGCTAGTCCTATTCCAGCCACCTACACCTATATATCCTCTAGATTTCTACTAACACTGTTCACGCTATCTATTACAGAAGTAGCAGTATTAGCTCCTGTATAAGTTGGCTTGGGATCAGCAGTTGTAGTTGCCTTAATATTGTTATTGGGCTTGCCTACTGCATATACGGCAGCATGACAGCCAGCGAAGGCAATAGTATTATTTAACCAAACGGCACCGTATGGCAAGGACGTTATGGCCCTGAACCACCTATTTAGGCAAGCTTCAGCGTACTTCATAGCTTTAGAGCTATATTCTGCCTACTAAGACGAGGCAATGCTGCTATAAGAAGAATACGTAGTTAGAAGGCTGGAAGGAGCGGATTTAGTGAAGGCGCACTACTTAGACTGAGGAGGAAATATATAGACCGGTATACCTATAGCGTCAGTTAAGGTGGGCTTGTAACCCTTCTAGATTATATTACTATGGTCCAAAATGGCATCGAGAAGTGCTCCTGTCGGTTTAGGTACGTTAAAGAATGACTTAAATGTGTGAGTAGCGCATTGCCACGGGTCGCTGGTGATTATCCCTATGGTTGTCGGTAGAATTATGTCAAAGAGTGAAGCCGAGATAACGCCAACTTGGAAAATGAAGGTTGATGCGGGCTTCATCGTGACGGCAGTTCAAATGAAGGGGATTTAGATGGCGTAATAATGATGAGTCGCACAAAGGTGTCGTGTCGTATGAATGGAAAAATGTGCAAGTGGTCAAAAGCTCTCAGGGGCATTCCTATTCACGCCTCACTCACGATCAGCAAAGTCATTGATTGAAACAAAATTAATATCCGTTCCGTGACCCACTAACAATGCTTAAAATGGGCTGGGTTTTCCTTGGCGTTGGTTGAATTATCGGTTATGATTCGTATTGAGAATGCTTGTTGGTTGCCAAGTCGCGAACCTTTGTTTTTAGACATGGGGGTACCAACACTGTGGAGAAAAGACGACTCAGATAATTAGGCAGCCGCTGTCGGGAAAGAAGATTGATTTTTTGGTGCTGCCATGGACCCTGAATGGGCACAGGCTAGCTAAACATTGATAATAAATGTGAGGAAAAGGAGTCTAGCCATCTACATGACATCCTTATTATTCAATTACAGAAACACACCAGAGTCAAGTACAACTGAAATATATTTACACTCGGTAGCCCAGCAAAGGCTAGGTTGGTAGTGTTCCAATCCGTAAATCTATGCAGATACGCATACACTGTACTTTTGCCACAATTTAGTGCATCCAGACCCGATAGCAGGGTTCCATTTATACAGTTGAGCCATTGTGATCGAATAATACTTCTGAATAGAAGCGCATGTCGTTGTTGCCTTCACTTCATGAAACTTCTTACAGCCCTTGACAATACCAGGTTGAACAAGGTCAGGCGTCGGTACGCCGGTGGGCTTGGAAGTCGGACTTGGCTTGGGTTTCTGGCCTATAACCCCAACACACACATTGTAGCCAACCCAGAGATTCGTGCACGCAGTACCAACAGCCGGATTCCACTTGAAGAAATCACTCATGTCGAGGTTGTAGTAAGACTTGAGAGATGCACATGTTGTTGTCGCTGCTATCGGATGGAACTTGTTGCATGAGCTGATCATGCCCGTTTGGATAGGCGATGGTGTTGCGATGCCATTATTTCCAGTCGTGGGAGTAGGTTTCCAGCCTGCGACGCTGACACAGACATTGTATCCGACAAGAAGGGACTCACAGTTCTTTCCCACGGAAGGATTCCACTTTAGAAAAGTGGCAAATGGGAGGCTGTAGTACTTCTCGATCGAGGCGCAGGTTGTGGTTGAACTGATTTGATGGAATTTGTTGCAATTCTTATCAATCCCGGCCTGGACTGGAATCGTTGAGGTTGCTGCGGCTTTTGTACTTGTACTTGTACTTGTAGCTCTGGTACTGATTGACGGAGTGTGTCCAATGACGGAGACACAGGCATAGGCGTTGGCCCATAGACCTGTGCAGCCAGCCTCTACCGATGGATTCCACTTGAGGAACTCTGCTCCAGTGATGGAGTACTTGGATGCAATGGCTGCACAGCTTTCTCCAGACTCGACAAAGTGAAATTTGTTGCAGTTGCCAACAATATCAGGTTGTGTAGGTTGCTGTGTAGTGACACTGCGGAATATCAGCAACGAGATCGCCATGGACTACATTCATGTTACTCACCCGTTGGAAGGCTTCGTAGGCGAAGGTGTAGGCTGGTCACCAGGTTTGTAATCAAGTGTCATGACACAAGCCCATGCGTCAGCCCAGAGACTTGAGCAGTCCTCGTCACCGTTCCATTCCAGGAATTTTGCAAGGGGAATTTTATTCTTTGCGGCGATCGAAGCACAATTTTCACCCTTTTGGACTAGATAGAAGCTCTTGCAGTTATCCACAATGTCAGGCTGTGTTGGCTGGGAAGTTTTGACCCCTAGATTCCGTCAGTTATCCACGTCAATTGATATGCCTGGTGTAACGTACCATTTGACATCTTTGTAGGTGAGGGTTGTATAGGCTTCGTACTGCTAGGCGTGGGTGGATTGTCTGGTTGTGGTTCGGGGACAGATTCAAACTGGGCTTCGACGCAGTAAGATCTTCCAACGGTCAATCCATCACATGCCTCTGTAATGGAAGGGTTCTATAGAGTGATATTAGATGTGTTTCTTACAGGCTTCAGCCGAGTTGACTCACCCATCGACGGAACTGTTCGATCGTGATGGCTTCGTCATCCAAAAGAGTGCTGCACGTTATGTCCGCATCCATGTCAAACCACCAAGTGCAGTCTGCTGATGTATTCTCATCGTAGGGATACTTGGGTTCTGAAGACCTGGGAGCAATGGCTGCACCGGCGCTGACTTGTAAAAGTACAGCGGAGGCCAGCAGGTAGAGGAATCGTGCCATGTTGAAGAGGGTGAGAAAGAAAGTGATGATGGGTAACAAGCTGAAGTAAGTCAGTCATCACAGGCAGACAAGTGGTTTTTAAATAAGCTATGGGGTACTTTCACCACCCGTGCCATAACTCATGCACATGCTGTGTATTGATTGATATGACTCATGAAGATGTTCTGAGCCCGTCTGAAAGAATTCTATCATCGTATGATGTCCGAGGTTCTGTCCAGATCGCTAGTTTACATCTTTGCCGAGAACTATTCAGGCTATGCAGCTGACAGCAACTACGCCACAGGAAGGAAATTGTACATCCATCTAAGATACTACGCAAAGAACTTTCTAAATGGCACGACAGGCTTCAGATGTCTGTTGGTTGTTGGTGGATACCAATGCAGGGTTCAACTCAGGTCACCTGTCAGTAGCGCCGGTTTCATGAATAAGGCTGGCCAGGGCTCTACTAGCAGGGAAACGTTGATCCTGGATAGATCTTGCTTGGATTCGAGTGGGAATTCTGGAGACATGAGAAAAAAATCGATGTTGGTTGTGTCTTGCAAGGGTTTCTGTCATTTTGAATCCGCATTATACGGGCTTGGCACTAATTAATCACGCACCCTCAAGTCTCATGCTGTTTTTATTCGGACATGAAGGTTCTCTTGCCCTTGCATCTTCTCTTGGCACTCATGCACTTTTGCTGGAAAGTTTACACTGTCACACGGTCGAAGAGTGTCTAGAATTCGAGTCATTTTTACTCCTGCGAAGTGAGGGCGCCTATCTTGCCATGTGATAAATGGGCACATGTGAGGTAAAGGTATTGCTGTCAGGGTACAGTTACAATACGGGTTACGGTGAATAAATATGGCAACTTAGAGGAGAATTTGTTTGAGCTATAATTAACCTAAAGTAAGAAAATAATGTCATTTGCATCCTTATCCGTATCCTTATATCATTATGCATTTATTTTCAGGCAGTAGTCTTATCATTACTGACTCAATCATAATATTTAAATTTGCTATATAGTGTTCGGACGCAATAGATGTTCTTTTCCGTTAAATATTGCAATAGTTCGGCAAACAAAATGTCAAGGTTATACCAATGACACATATTAATCTCAAGAGGAACTGAGTCGAGGCTCTACTTCTTACCAATGACTGAGAAGAGCTACCAAAAACCCAATTCCGGCAAATAGTCAAGCATCTGGCGTTGGCGCCCTGTTTCCACCACCACTTGATTCTTCCTTTTCTTCCTTACCACCTTCCCCCGATGTCCCCATAGTCTCTTTGGGCGCCATGGACGTAGCCTTCATTCCAGTTGTTGCTGTTACTGTTGCGGTGACTTTTCCATCCAGGGTAGCATGGGCTTGGGCATAACATTCTCCCCAATGGATGGTGTTGTTGAGTCGAACCGAGCCATAGACAACGCTAATCATCTGATTGAACCACTTCTTTTTGCAGACGCGAGCGTACTTGACTGCTTCAGCACTGTTGGAAGCCCACCAAGATGAGGCTGAACTGCCGTAGGAGGACCAAGCAGGCAGTAGAGTTGTGGGTGCGTGGGCACTGAAGGAGCACCAGTCCGAGAGCGCGGGGTAAGAGCACGTTATGAGACCGACGACGTCCGTGTCAGTCAAGGGGCAGTCCTCGATGAGCTTGTCGGCATAGGACAGAAGTGCTGTTGAAAGACTGCCATTGGGTGTCAAGGCAGAGAAGTAGGGATAGAAATCTGCAAAGATGCAATCGACTGGATCTTCAGTAACAGCTGGCCTTTCCGAAGGGAAGAGCGTGTCATAGATCACACCATTCGCAGCGGAGAACTGCAAGAAAAGGATGGCTATATTAAGCTTCATTTTGTCTTTGTTTCGTAGGATGAACAAGTAGATAGTGGCCAAGGGATGAGTGTATAGAGGTGTAGGATGGAAGTCTTGTAGGTCTGCACGTTGATGAAAGAATTAAAGAGAAAGTTGATCTATCCTGTAATAAGATTATAATTCCGAGGCAGCCTGCCGACAAACCTTTGGAGAATAATCCTTGTAAAGCGGGATTTACAAAAGATCCATGAACCAAGTCCAAATCTCTGTCAAAGCGCTTTTGTTGGTTCGTGTTGTGTTGTGTCATAGGATGAGTGGTTTAGTTTGCTAATGACTCGTTCTCGACGGGTGCCGTGATAATGCATCTTTTAATTACCCGAGCTGTAACGTACCATGGGCCCCTGAACATGATACTAGCGGCGGAGAAGTCGACTTTCCTCATCCTAGTCAAGACGGTGGAGATAAAATTTCCCCTTGAAAGTACATCCAACCAACAGTTCAACTGTCGATCAATAAACTATTTGAGCAATAGCCGAATGTGGAAGCAGGGATGTTGAGCTCTGAACCAACAACTGCCAAGTGAAAGTCATGTCAAGTACTTCCCGACTTGGATTCGCAAGCGATTGTCACGATGCGTTGTGGAGCAGATTCAGGAGCACCCGTTCCTGAAGAAAACCTTTCCATTCGTGGTGGTCTGTTGGAAAACTGTGACTCGTATCTCTATAGTTTAGCCTGCGATTTGGAGGCTGATGTTATGGGTTGGGAGGAGCATGACCCCTGCATCTCATGCTTTCACACAGGGTACTCTGTATCTTACCGAGTCACGAGCTGTATGGAATTTTGTAACGACCGAGATAGGAATTTGTTGGTCAACCAGTATGCAAGGTGATTCCCCGTTATGCCGGAACTATTTTGTATGTGATCCGTTGCAGACAGACCTTTGCATCGTCGCGTATTCTTCCGGTGGCTACTAAGTGAAGGTCTCCCTACATGTAGTTGGCCATACTCTTATTATACTAAGTGTGGAGGGCAGCCATCTAATTCTGAAAGATACCAACTATTCCTGTCCTTCATAAACATTCGTTCATTTTGTCATTCACTAGATCTACCACCACTATCTCTTATCCCTATATTTGTTTCCCATCTCAAAAGAACATTCATTCGTTTACTATTTGTTTCATTGATTTCCTACATACTATCCCTACGAACATGATTTGGTTAAATTATCCATTTATCCTGTTCGGTATCATATGGGTAGCCACTATTGCCGACTGTGCCATTAATTTAGATGGCACACAGGCCGTTGATCCAGCTGGTGATGACGATCCGTCACCCATTAGCGATATCAACACTTATCATCCTGATCAACATGACTGCCCTCTCGCTTGCACGGATTTGTCCAACGTTCACAGTTGGATCACCTATTTCTCTGTGCAACGTCTGCAGCGTTGTCATGACCCTATGCTGTTGAAGTTCTCTGCTTTACAGCCACTGGAAAGCCAAGATTCAACGATTCTGATCCGTGGCTGCACACTGTCATCAAAGTCGCGATCCGTCATCAAGAATACCACTGCTGTTGTTGAGAACCCGAAGAAGGACAAAAGCCTTTATGAGGGAGGCAGTCTCAAGACCTCAGCAGCATGTGTTGATGGAGGTGAGGCAGTCAGTGACAAACTAGGTCTTGGTACCAGCCAGGGCTCGACTCACAACCAGACGGTTGTTCTGAACGCTGTCAGTCTTCTCAAAGGAATGAAAGAGTATTTCGATGCAAAGGACAATTGCAATGAAAACTTTTTGTTCGGCTACCACGGAGAAGTTGTCGTCGGGTTATACATCGGAGCTGGCCTAGGCAAGCTTACTGCTTCTTCGGCACTTGACTCTCTTTCCCTACACTTGGAAACCGCGAGATCTATTGCAAACCAGACCATCGTTCAGTTTCGCGATCCAGGCCGCAAGGCGAACCGTGTTTTTGGTATTTATCTGGATACTACCGGTGACATCGCTGCCGTCCAGGAAGCTACTAGACAGTGGAGTGAAGGGTCTTCAGCTGTTGGCAAAAACGTTGTGTTTTCGGGATCACTATCGAATGCGAGGGTGTACGATATCGCTGGGATCACCCATCTTCCAAAACTTGATGAGCCAACATCTACACCCACGCCTACACCTTCCCCTTCCAACGAGCCCAAGAAGCTTGTAGAAAGATTCGCGGATTTTGTTGAGTTCAATATTCTTCGGAAGCGCGCAACCTGCAAGCATATCGTGGTTGGCGATGGTGATAGCTGCACTACTCTTGCACGTCGCTGTGGTATTCGAGGTGCCGACTTTGCCAAGTATAATCCCGAATCCGGATTCTGCTCATCTCTCGAAGAAGGAGATCACGTTTGCTGCTCAGCTGGCGATCCATACAAACCTTCAGGGCCCAGTCCCGAAGCAGATGGAACTTGTGCAACCCACGTCATTGACGACGGAGACACTTGCGCTAAGCTAGCCAAGAAGCACAGCGTCACTGTCAAGGAGTTAGAGAAATGGAACAAGAACACATGGGCTTGGACCGACTGCACCGACCTCCTTGTAAGTTACAGCATGTGTCTCAGCCCAGGATCACCGCCCATGCCCTTGCCTCAAGAGGGAGCTGCGTGCGGGCCTCTGGTGCCGGGTACCAAGCGACCAGCCAACAGTTCCATATCCCTTGCAGACCTGAATCCATGTCCCTTGAAGGCCTGTTGCAGTAACTGGGGATTTTGTGGTATCTTCCCTGACCACTGTACCATCAATGAACCTGACGTGGGCGGCCCGGGAAGCAAAAAGAAAGGCTATCAGAACACATGCGTATCCAATTGCGGTCACAATATCAGAGAGAACTCTGGTCGTCCAAAGGAATGGAGTAGAATTGGATACTACGAAGCTTGGAACTTTGCGCGCGATTGCTTATGGCTCAAGGCCAAGAACGCCAACACAGACGGATCTTACACCCATATTCACTGGGCCTTTGCTTCTATCGACTCGCAGACCTGGAAGCCTGTCATCAAAGAGGGCAAAGACCAATGGGCTGACTTCAAGAAGCTCTCTGCGAAGCGTATCGTCTCTTTCGGCGGCTGGGCTGACTCAACAGCTCCGGATAAGTATTCAATTATTCGGAATGCCATTATCACTAATCGCGAGACTTTCGCCACTAATATTGCCAAGTTTGCAAAGGAAGAGGGTCTTGATGGTGTTGATATTGATTGGGAATACCCTGGTGTAAGTGATATTACCTTTTTCTCGGAACCCTTCCGCTCTTGGTTTTGTCGTTTTTATTAGTACTGATACTCTGATACAAAACAGGCGGAGGACATCCTTGTTGGAGGGTCACCCATTGGAGCCAAGACGGATGGCGTCAACTATCTGCGATTCCTGACTACGCTGAGAGAGAAACTCGACTCTGACATGTCACTCTCTATCGCAGCACCTGCATCGTATTGGTACCTCAAGGCCTTCCCGATCGATCGTATCTCCCAAGTCGTAGATTATATCGTCTATATGACATATGATCTACACGGCCAATGGGACTACGGCAATCCCAATGCCTTTGATGAATGCCCATCTGGCAAGTGTATACGAAGTCATGGTCAGTTTTGTGATGAGCTCAGCCACTCAGGGATGACAACTGATCGTCGATAGTCAACATGACCGAGACCAGGCAGGCCCTGTCCATGAGTAAGTAAATTCCCTAGATTGACCGTTGGCGACTCGACTGATCGGTCTTGACAGTTACCAAAGCCGGTGTAGCAAACAACAAGATCTTTGTTGGAGAATCAAGCTACGGAAGATCGTTCCACATGGCCAAGTCAGACTGTTGGAAGCCCGAGTGCGAGTTCACAGGTTCTAAAGCTGTTTCAAATGCAGCCCCTGGAAGATGCACGAAGGAAGGAGGATACATCTCCAATGCTGAGATCAATGAGATTCTGCTGTCTGGTGGAAGCAAGAAGACGTTTTACGACAAGAGCTCTGAGTCGAACATTTTACTCTACAACGGTAATGATATCACTCTACATACGCATCGCATGCACTAACAGAAGACAGGCGACTATATCAGTTACATGACAGACAATGACAAGCTGGAACGACGTGTCATCTGGAAAGACTTCAATTTTGCTGGCACAATTGATTGGGCCGTTGACTTGCAGCAATTCAGAAATGAAGATTTCGATGCGCCCCCAGATATTCCTATGACAGGTCCCAAGTGTAGGAGAGGTGAAGACAACAAGGACGATGGTGGCAATCTATGCTACTTTGCTTGTCGATTTGGGTTCTGTCCGGAGCCAATCTGCGCCTGTCTTGAAGAAGGGGAGCCTGAAAAGTTGCCGTCGGTCAAGAATGGGGATGAGGTTGTGGCAAATGACCCCTTCGACGTCGATCTGAACCGCTTGTGTAAGTTTGCATGTAAGTACGGTTTTTGTCCCAGTGTAGCCTGCATGCGCAAGCCGTCAAGCACTACGGATGATCAAGATGAAGTGCCTGAAGGCATCGTTACTGTACCACCTGACTATGATGAGGACTCGGTCAAGACTCGAGATGAGAATGACAAGATGTGCTACATCTACCGGGGGTTGACCGACAGACAAGATGGTCTGGAATCATGCAAGAAGCAATGCCAAGCTACGCTCGACGAAGCCGAAGAAGAAGGTCGGATTTCAAATTATGGTTGCTATTCTATGAGACCTCTTGACTCCCCAATCACCTGGCAGAGGTCACCGTCAACTGGTCTTGAAGTCGTCGGTGGACAGTGTACATGTGACAGTTGGATATTGAATGACCTCATGGAAACAATTACGGAGGCGCTTCCAGCTATATTTCAGGTAATTCCACATTCATGCGAGCAGTCTTAGTGCCAGTCAGCCAAGTTACTAACACCTTGCTCCAGACCATTTGTTACATCTTCTTCTCTACCATCAAACTGGTGGTAGATGTTGGGACATCCTTTTTCCCACCAGGGCGAGCACTCACCGCCGGTGCAGGTACGCTTTCGTTCTATCGCTAGCCAACATGATAGTGGCTAACAACCAGCAGACATGCTTCTCACGGGTGCTGAAATGGTCAACTGGGTCTACAACAAAGATGAGGATCCAGCAGGAGCCTTTGAATGGTGGCTAAGTCCTTGCGGGGGGACTGACCTTGTGCCAGAGGATATCAAGCAAGCGTATGACATCCTCAGCCAGGTTCCCACTGGTCGTAGCCGCTTCAAAGGACTCAAGAACATCAAGAAGGGTAGCGGAAAGAAGGGCGATGAGGGTAACCCTACGGATCGCTCCGCACCTCGCCCAATTGGCGGTAACAAGAAGCCCCCATCAGGTGGCAACAATCCCAACCCCAAGCCGACGCCAACACCAACACCAACACCGAAGCCAAAATGTAGTGTTCCCAAGGCTTCGCAGACACAACAGAGTGGCGCATTGCATAATACTCTCAAGCTTCTTGAGTGTGATGCAAATGACAACACGGTGACAACAATTATGGTAGTCACATCCTTGACATATGCGGCCAATGCTAAACCTACGGGTGTCACGGGCACTTGCCAGGAAGCGCACACACAAGCTTGTTACCATTACAGTTCAGCAAACGTCAACAATCCACACTGGTCGACATTGAAATGTCCTCAGGAAGCTGCATCAACAGCACGTGCGCGAGGGCACGGCGTTCCAGCACCCAAGGCAACCGACACTTGGAAGTCAGAACACATAGGCCGGTGGCGGGACGAAAGTCATCGCGATGAGCCTGATTGCGACATGGATGAATGGCCTCCTTTCTACTTGCTCTCGCAGACATCTGATACTTTTAAACAATCGGGTGTTGACAGGACTGGTCAGCGAATGCGATGGCTAAAGGGCCGTGAGAACACGGGAGCCGCCCGTCAATGGAAAGGCGTCTGTTTTGGTCCCGCTCTTAAAGGTATGACCATCGACGACTTCTACAAGATGGTCAAGGATGGTAAGGAGGGCCCCAAAGTAGTGACTGGCGATATCACGAGGTCGAACGTGGAGGTGGATGTTGAAGTACGACCGGAGTTCAGCCTTACTTACGAGTTTGATGAGCCCGCGTTCGTCGGAAACAAACTCCGTGATGCTGGATTGTGGGATAATGGATGTTGGCCAAAGAAGGCGGCCAATACTGACCCTGGATTTGTGCTCCTTTCATATGATGAGTGGTACGACAAAAACCCGACAGCGAAGGTGTGGAACTATCATAAGAGGTACAACCCCAATGGAAAGACACAAAATGGCGACAAATAGTCAAAGGCCAACTACTTTAGGCAACGCAGACAGACCAGATAGTATTTCCATAGCAATCCAAGCTACATCATGGATATAAAGTAAATGAATCAAGACTGGTTTTGTTGGTAATTCATGTTTCATGTAGTGACTGACTCGGGTACATTCGGCTATTTGCATCGGGTCTTCGTTCACCAAAAGGACAATGGTTGTTCCGCCAGTTACTTTTATGGGTTCCTTTATTTCTGGACATGGGATTACTAACACTTGGCAGTGAAAGGCCACCTCTCGAAATTCCAAATCTCCCTCACCCCACAACCACTGTTATCTGTAGTCTATATTTCTACATCAACCAGTGGCACACTTAAAAGAGTTATACGACAAAAATGGTTCCGCTGTCAAAAGACAGCTACTCTCCCGCAGAAATTGCCGCTGTTCTTCTGGACTTTTATTTATTCTTGACTACAATTCACTACGATGCCAAGTACCTTAAGCTCCCCCCAGCAGAAGGCTGGACCAACATGGAACCCTTGTTAGAAAGCTTTGGGTGCTCAGACATGGTCAGCCAAGTCATGAAACGCATTCCTTACTTCGACAACGACTGCAAAGCTTTCATCCACTATAAGTCTCGACTGGTAGACTATCCAACCCTGCCTCAAAGCTGTTCTGGGCATGCTATGTCGGTGAGAGTATCAGACGAAGATGAGATATATTCAGAGCGACGAGAGATCATGATCGACATGCGCGATGTCTTTCCACTGGCTACTGGTCGCGAAGCCTGGGGCAAGTATATCTGGTTGAACGTGAGAGATGGGGAAATTACGGTTGAAGAACGCCTTATGCATGATCTGCCGCAAGTCGACCTGAAAGTGTTTTTCAATAGGTTGAAGCAAGACTATGTCACTCTGAAGCTCATCCCCTGTCGCGGAAGGGCGACTATTGAAGCCGAGCAAATCGAGGAGCGGCCTAGCGGGGACATCATCACTGAGGAAGAGGTGATTGCACAAAAAGAGGCATGGGGCACAACTCTGGATATCCAGTATATTCGGCAGCTCTACCGGTGCTTTGGGTGGCCGCTTGCATTCCGGAGAGGTGAAGCTTTCGATGCAGTGGACCAGTTGATGGATAAACTTGCTGATCATCGGAATGAGTGGGAGCCCACGGACGAGAATTGGGACAATGACCGTCATTGGTGTTGATATGTCTTTATCGATTGATGTTTTTGGTAGTGGATCTAGAGTTCAGCCACATGTGTATCTTTGTTACTTCGGAGTGTAGAAAATCATTCTCTCGACGATCCCCAACTATTTGGCGCAACACCCCAACTACAACCCGTATCAATACGACACAGAAACAACCCACGTTTTGTGGTCCCTTTGTGCCTAACTTATCAATATTAATTTGGCGAAGGTGGAAGGCAGTGACACAGCGTTAGCTTAGCGATTGTTCTTCCAGGGTTCCGCAAGCCTGGTGATGTCCAAGGCCCATTTAACTCACGCAGGTAACGATCTGTTGAGCCAGAGGTTGACAAATCCTTTATGCGTGCTACTGGCCCATATGAAGCTCTATGGTTCCTAAAAATGGCATGTCTCGAATGTTTCTGAGACTCTCAATACTGAGTGACTGTTCCTATAGGGAGCGATACCTGCAGCCTGGCAGCAAACCTTACCTTCCAGTAATAACTTTACCTAATTATCGATATCTAGATTGGTTATCAACCAACCTGCAAGATGTTGTCTAGAACATCTTGCATTGAGATCCAGGTGTGTCTGGGGAACAGCGATCACAATTTGAGTATAAACCTATTAACCTCAATCTATCAGTTTATTTATTACAAGTTGGACTAGTAGCCTTCGAGATCATCCCCATCTCGAGAACCATCCAGATCTAAATGAGGACAATCCTTTGGATCGGCGTAGAATATCCCTCCAAACTGCTCGATCATCTTGCAGCGTTCCTCCATCGTGAATGCATTGCCGATTCTCCCTAAACCCTTCTGTGTGGATTGAGATATGTTTGTATTGATGGTCCAAACACCACCAGCAGAAGGCCAACCAACGAATAGAAGTGGTGTATCCGGATCTCTGTTTCGGAGGTTCCGTCCAGCCCGTATTTTGTGATCAGGGTCACGATACCACCTGGCTCCGAGTTGACGCATTTTAGAGCAGTGAGTTTCCTCATTCGCGGGGTCGTCTGGTCTATCACAGGGTTCGAACCTGTCAAGGCCCAAGAACTCAAGCTCCGGTACAGAGCAAAGCTTGGAGTAGAAACCACCTTTGGCTGGCCAGCCGTGCACAACCCCGCCCGCACTGCCTCCAAACTCGCATCGGGGAAACCATGTCACGCCAAAATCACCGTACCATCCGCCCTCTGTCAACATTGATGATGAAATAGACAATGCTGTTGAGGTTCGCAAGTAGTCAATATTATAAGTTGGGTACGGAGCAGAATTGTGCTTTGTACCTAGACACCACACAGGATTCAACAAGTAAAGATCATATAAATGAATGGAAGAGGTTTCGTGCTGGTGCCTACCTGAGGAGGGGTAAATGTACATCAACACTTAGGAACATTGGATCTTCCATTGCCGTAGTTGTTGTATACCTTGTTAGGATTGTGGGACCCCACAATGTCTGACAGACTCCAAATGCCCTCGAGAGGAAAGTTAGAGTAAAGGGGTGTAGCGTCCAATCCGATATCAAGTGGAACAGACAGATTTTACGAGTCGTTGATCGAGTCACAGGCTGTAGTCTCATGTAAAGACAGTATTTATTACATCCCTTGTAAGTTTCCTCCTCATTGCTGAAGTAGTTTCCAATGGACTGTAGGTAATGGTCGATATGCAGGGCTAGGCACTGGCACAGACCAATACTGCCAGACAACCGGTGAACATTTGTACTAGGATATAGTAAATCTTATGCAGTCTTTTTTAGGTTTGTAAGCATGTGATCTATGCAGTTGTTACCTGCACAGAGTCGCACAGATGACAGTGCTGATAAACAAGAGAAAACTTTAAAACGCTATTACCGTTTTGAAGCGGCCGTGACAATTTGCGATAATATACATAGTACACTGTCGGGCTTGGCTAGGTACGTACAACGTGATTGTGCTTTTTCATATGTTCCATTTTCATTGCAACGTCAAACGTGTGCCGAACCTTATTTACTGCAGCCCTGTGAGTGTGGCTTGTGCACTTTGCGCCGCGGGTTCCGTCAAGCTCAGGTCCGAATAATCGGTAACTTGTTTAATCGTTTGCTTCATAAGGGAAAACTTGCTGAGAAGCCTTCTCCACTGCTAAGAGTGCATACAATCAGGATATTGATCGATGCAGTCTCGTAATGCACCCCTATCATTTCCATCACACTTTGAGGCCAATACGAGGCTTGGAGTTGTCATCTAGGGTAGCCTTGCGCTTATCCCGTTCGGTGCGAGAAAAGACGCCACGTAGAGAGAGATTGGAGCGGAAGACATGTGCCCCGTTTGCCGGTTATACCGTAGAATCGACAGGCTAGACAGGGTATAAGTAATAACAACTACGCGTTCGCTTATGTCGTACTCTGTTTCCACTAGACATTCCCTTGAACCTTATCCACAAAAACACAAGCTTGAAAGAGCCTCACAATGTCTTCCATCTCTTCCAACAGGAGACAAAATTATTCACGCCGGTCGAAGTATACGAATGTCGCTTGGTACGTTCTCTTGTGCTTTTCGTGCTCAAAAACCTATTGACAATACGAAACGCAGCTTTGAGTGTCAACGACGGAAATCCAAGGTCAGTACCCCGTAAACAGAGTGAAATGGTCCAACGCGTTGCTGACAGGAATTCGTAGTGTTCGGGAGAACAAGAGTGTGCGCTTTGCCGAAAACGAGGAGTCCGTTGTATTTATCCCACGCACGGACGACGCCACTGTGGCACAGAAAGGGAACCTTCTGCTGTACCTGTAGTCGGCGAAGGGTCAAAGTCCGTAGGGCCAGCACCATCCATCGCCTCATCATCATCCTCATCAGCACACTCAGCGATATTAAATCAGACACACCAGGAGGGCGAGGATGCTGAGTTTCAACCTATGGAAAATGAGTTCCTACCATTCGACTGTCAGAATGAGACCCCGACACCACCTGCTATGGGTTTCAATTCACCACCTGGTACTCAGCCCGGAGAAAGGCTTCAGCAGCTCCAGCTTGCATTAAGACTTATTACCGATATAAGCTCTAGTGCTTTAGCTGATTCATCCAGTTCATGGTAAGATACAATGCTATCTTCCTATCCCTCTGTAGCTTCTCCGAAAAGAGACGGGCGAAGAAAACCAAGTCCACAATTAACCTATCCCTTCTGTCTTATAGGAATTTGCCTCCTGGGCCAAGTGTCTCAAATCAGGCATTGACTAATGTGCCTAATCATTTTGTCCAGGAAGTTGCGGAACGCATGCCTGACAATGTATCTCTACCTTCTCTCCTCGCCGCAACTCGACGTCTACTTGGCGCAGATCCACGCACTGACATCATGTATCTATCACGGCCTGGTCGGCAACTCAATCCAACATTCGTTCAGCTACCGCGAACGCAGGACATGCGTTGCTTGATCGAAGTTTGTAGCCAACGGCTATCAGCGTACCTACCGAGAGTAGACTATAACGAGATCGAGAGCAAAGCTGTTCAGCCTGTATCATCTAGGAACAGCGGGACAGGAAATATCTTGACCGAATCGAAAGATTTCCTGTTGTTCTCGCAGCTCTACATCACTTTGACACTTGGAAAGGTTTTGCTAAGCCAGTCATCCGGCCAAGACGTATCGCAAGCACGGTCACTTTATCATCAGGGTCTGTCCCTGGTGGACCAGGTCCCCCCAATCCCAGTCCACTGGCTTGGACTGGCCAAGCTGCACTTTCTTCGGGCTGTCTACCTCATGCAGGGTGATGATTTGCAGACCGCGGTCCAGGCCATCTCGACTTCAATTCAGTTCGCCTGGCAGTCCAAGCTTAATGACCAAAATGCCTGGGTCTCGTGTAGCCCAACAGAGGTTCGGTCGCGAAGGAACTTGTGGTGGGCGATCTATTGCATGGAACGTCGGCTTTCTCAAAAAGTTGGCAAACCTTATAACGTCAGCGACAAAGAAGTTGCTGTCGATGATCCTCTTTCTAGGGAGCAATTGGCACGCTGCCAAGAGTTAGAGGTGTGCCCTGATGACATTAGCCAGGATGAGTTGTACCTCCAACTCCTCGTTGACATCAGCAGGCTGTGGGGAAAGATCTGGGACAAGTTCTTCCGGGCTGGTTCCAAGGCGTCAAATGATGACGAAGAAGTCGAGTTGATGGGACTTCGAATATCACACTTTCATCGCAGTGTGCCTTGCCTTTTTCGATGGTCCAACAGTGTCATGGGCAACGATGCAAGAAATGCCGAGCCTAATCTACAAACGTCGCAAAGACTGGTAATGCATACGGTAAGCAGACGTGGATACATTGTTGTAGATTAAGCTTACTGACACAGTCTATTTGTATTAGCGGTACACTCTTCTGCGACTGCTAGTTAGACAGAGCCCATTACGGACAGAACCAGTCAGTGTTGAACAAGCAAGGTTTTGCCATGTGCTGGTCAGCGAATTGGTCGAGATTCTTGCTGCAGTTATTGACTATTATACATTGTCTCACATGCAACCTCTGTCATACTTTATTACATCGACCCTAATCGAGTGCAGCTATCACTTGGCACGGATATTGCGGAATCCACTTTGCGACACTGAGCGTCCGACTGCGACGAGAACGTTTGCAAAATTGGTAGATATGCTTAGGATGCTGGCTCCAACGGTGAAAGCTGCGCAGCGAGCAATATCTATACTTCAAAGTTACACCACGCCAGCCGTGGAAGACTCCTTTGTCAGTACAGTCCAGTCTAGTGGCTTTCCAAGACTCCATGGATACGAAAATGACTTTGTGTCCATGGCTGAGTATTGGCCTGGTATTTCACCAAGCAGCTCCGACTTGGCACAGAATCTTGCTGGATACTATCCGAACGCAATGGACATGACAGGGGTCTCACCAGGAGTTGAGGGGACTTTGAACCCGGCGGACTTTGGACTACCAATGCCAGCAGATAGCATGCCGAATGGGACCATCGATATGGAGGATTCTTCGTTTCCCCCATTTTACATGCCATATATTGGCTGAGCTATCAAACTTGCTGGTCAAGAGTAGTTTATATAGATACAAAACAACATGACTTACATGTTTTATTTCTCCTAGTTGTCGACTCGCTGCCAATTAGAGATACAAGCTCAAGAGGTACAGTTCCGAAAGGCAATATTAGGATAATAATAGTATTTAACTTTTAGGCTCATATCTCTTTTCAGATCGAATGAGTATACATTTACATTTATAGTATTTAAGTTTATTGAGCCATCGTACTCAAATCTTAATCCTTATCAACACATATAGATTAATTATTTCTATAAACTCCTCTTCTACAGCCTCTCTCAAAGGAACGGGTAAACTCTTTATCACTTGTTAAGCTCCAAATCGAACTTTTCCAAAGCCATCTTGACCAGGTCAGTTCCAATGATATGCTTCTGATACTGGCCATCAATCCACGTCCATTCGCTTCGAGATTCCGCCGTCATTTGAGAAAACTCCATATCTCGCTGCTGTTGTGCTTGTCCATCTGGCAAATGATACATGACTCTGTTCTTGACCGCTCCTTGAACATTCAGGCTCGAATATGGCTTTTGGCCTGATTCAAATATCTTCAGAACCTTATGAATAGTCATGCCCTTTGCAGCTAGCTGTTCCTTGTCTGCTTGGTGGAATCTACCCAAGAGTGCTCCAATGACGGCAGCGTCATTGAAGGCCATAGCAGCTCCTTGGGACTGGTATGGCAGTGTCGGGTGGGCAGAATCACCGAGGAGAGTAAAAGCTTGCTATTCGGAAAGTTAGCGTACATTGATTGAAGACAGTAAGTGTAGGTAACACATGTGATTAAGGGAAATGGCAAGAGTATATGGCAGAAAGTATAAACCAGCGACAGAATTTATCTTACCTTGACCCAAGTATCGAGTTCGCCGTGATGGCAAAGCTTCCACTTCAGAGTTGAAGAGAAGCAGGTGGTGATCTTTGTCAAACTATAGAAGAGATTAGTAAGTTAATGAACAGCTGAAAACCAAGACAGCTGTCAATCTCGAAAACTCACATAGGATCCCATCCTTCAAACTCCTGACACATCTCACCCAAGTCTCCTCTCTCCGTTCGTTGACCCTTCTTCATCTTATCAGGCGTTAACAAGACGAGATTCCAAAGCTCACCACCGCGGATGGCATAGAAGACAGCATGCTTGAGTGGGCCCAACCAGAGTGTGAGTGTCTGCTTGCTCTCCTCGCAAAATCGAAGGACTTCAGGGTCATTCAGCTCTTCGAGTTGCTTCCGTGTAAAAGTTCCTCGGTATGCTAGATCTCCGGTTTCGGTCGGCTCGATACTTTGTCCTACTACTTGGGAACGTAAAGTAGACCAAATTCCGTCCGCACCAAGAACAACATCTGCTTTGATGTGCTCGCCGCTTGATAGAACAACTTCCGTAGCCTCGAAATCAGCCTTGGCAACATCGCAGCCCGTTCGGATTTCGACTCCAAGCTCTTCAGCAGTTTCTATCAGAGTTCTTTGAAGGTCTGCTCTGTGAATAACCCTATTGAACGAGATTTAGTCAAGCGACGCCTAAGGAACGTTGTCAACAAGGAAAGGATACGTACATAGCTGGGTATCCATATTTCTCATACGAAACTGGGCCATACTTCCGTGTAGCCAAGATGTCGCCATTGTCCCAACGTCGGAGGTGGCGCACAAGAATTTCAGTCGCCTTTCCCTTGATCTTCTCCAATACACCAATGTAGTCCAGAGCCCGGCATGCATTGGGAGGAACTTGTATTCCTGCTCCAATCTAGGTGAAAGGTTAGCGACCGCAAGTCACAATGTAGATCTCATGCTGTACCTCTGACAGTTCCGGAGCTCGCTCGAGAATAGTAACATCTAGCCCTTGTCGGCGACACGCAATACCACTGGCAATTCCACCAAGTCCGGCGCCAACGATCACAACCTTCATTGTGTAAGTAAGGTAGAAGTGCGGGTGAGTATACAAGGATTCTGGGATGTGTGGATGTTCTGATGTGTTCGTACATGAAACGATATAAGCTGGAATTAAAATGTAAGAATCGGTTATTTCGGAACATGATGAGCTTACGGCTAAGCTTATGAATAATCCGATTGGCTCTGGCAATACCTTCTGACTTGAGTTAGGAACTGTAAAGTTGTCGGAACTATGATAATTATCGGCACTTGTATTATCGGAATTAATATAGGATATGCGGCACTTCGGCTATTTCAATGTAGCAAGAAGTCGGCCCTTGTGACGAATTTCTAAAACTGTCGTTCATGAATCTATCACTAGTTTCCATTTTCTTCTAATTCAAGACAATCTTTCAATTAATAAATTAAAGTAAAAATCCAATATAACATCCAATTGTATCACGTCCACAAATTCCATCAACAAATAACATGGCTCCTTCTATCACGATTGCCGTCAAAGAGGCTGCGCCTGACGTTTTGGAAAATCGAGTTGCGTTTGGCAATTTGATTGAGGCCAACACTTCTAAAGCTGTCGAGGTTTTCCGAGATGTTTCAGCGCTAGAGTATCGTGAGATGCGTCGCGCTGGCACCAACGGTTTCAAAAAGGTCCCAGAGATTGCTGAAGCTCAGAACCTGACTATCCAAGCTCGCGATGGCGCCGAAATTGAGCTGCGCGTCATCAAGCCAACAACTGGGGTTAGTAAGGGTTCACTGTTGCATTTTCACGCAGGTTAGTAAAAGCGTCGATGAAAGGAAAGGAATAAATGGGCTAATATTGGGTAAAATAGGTGGACTTGTTTATGGAACTGCTCGAGGTCAGGACAACTACCTGCAAGCGTTAGCAAATGCTTTCAGCCTGACAGCTGTTTCTGTCGAGTACAGACTCGCTCCAGAACATCCCTTCCCTACCAGTCAACATGACGCAACTGATGCCGCATTGTTCGCTCTCTCAGTTGATGGAGCCAACAAACTTGGAGGCCCACTTCGCTTGCTGGTGGGAGAGTCCAGCGGCGCTTATCTTGCAGTTTGGACTGCCATCTCCCTCCGTGATGATCATGGAGTCAATGTCCGGGATAAACTAGCAGGTTTGCTGTGCAGCTACGGCATCTACGACATGTCTTGTACTCCTTCACTGCTCCGCCACCAAAGAAACATCATTGTCGGTCGTGAGAGCATGTTTAGGCTCATGGATGCAGCTTTCCCGGCTGAAAAGGTGGCAGACCGCAAAGATCCTCTGGTCTCGCCTCTCTACGCTGATCTCGGTAATCTACCACCAGCAATGTTCTTATGTGGCACCGAAGACCCTGTCGTTGATGATAGTGTGTTCCTCGGGTCGCGGTGGAGTCTCTCTGGCAACCGATCAGAGGTAAAGCTGGTAGATAAGGGCTTCCATGCTTTTTCGCTCATCCCGTCCCCGGAGATACAAAAGGAGGGAGTTTCGGAGCTTATCACCTTCGGACTCTCTGTCCTCTGAACTTGGTCAAGAGTCGAGGTGCATGAGAGATAGATGAGTAGAGTCGAATAAATAGGATCGATTCAACAAATGATAAGTGAATACAGGGAAATTCTATACTCTAGGTAGTGAATAACCACCGCATCAACCCAGCAGATTCACTTGCGTGGGGATACTGGGTCATCTCTCCAATTTGACAATCTCTTACTTATTATATCTTTTTTTGTTTAATAGCCAATCGGATAGTTTAAAGAAGCTCAGCTCGGTATCCACCACTTGACTGATTTGTCCAGTTAATACAGCATTATATATATACACAATCCATATTGTTATTGTCAATATGACATCGTAACATGATGAGGTTGCTGGACGTTGTTTCACTGTCGAAACTTACTACTTTGACTTTGAACTGCATAGCGCAGGACGGAGTCAACGGATATTGAAATCTGGAAATCATATCATGCACAACCACCCAACGTTCAGATAAGTGCAGGGTATCCTCTGCACATTTGATAATACTCATAATACCACTAGTGGGCCAACAAGACACGTATGTCACTGTAATCCAATCGATCTGATTGACCGATAATAATAACCTGCGTCGGAAGCGGAACTGCAACGAATTGAACAGCAACAAGCAACACGACGTGCGCTAGTTCCGATCATCTGCGGGGCCGTTATTCCGACTGTGGGGTTTAGATTAGCCTTTGGAGCCGACCGGTAGATCCGCTTGTCCCGGCCGAAAGTTAATTTGCTTGACTGCTGTTAATAGCGACTTCAAGGTATCGTTGAATTGCTTTAAAACACACTAAACCTCATATTCAACAAGATACTCTAGTCTATCAACAACTCCTGAATCATAACCTCAACTCCATTTACTCATACTCTATTGCTTTTACACACCTACAGCATCATGGCGACTGAATTTACTCCCCGAGCGCTGCCAGGCACAGAAAACCTTAAGTCAAAATGGAGCAGCATGACAACCGATCTCACTGGCGCCAATCCTCCACTACGCTTTGAAGGAGAGATTGGCGACATTGTTGTGCGCGGTACCATCCCCGATGCCATCAATGGCACTTTTTATCGTGTCTCCCAAGACCCCATTGTTCCACCGGCCGAACATGCCGTTTCTATCGATGGACATGGCGTCGTCTCAGCCTTCCGTATTCACGAGGGTCAAGTTGACTTCAAAGTGAAATACATCCGGACCGAAAGGTATCTCACTGAGCGCAAGGCAAGGAAAAGCCTGTTTGGTCTCTACAAGAATCCCTGGTCTGACCATCCTTGTGTTAAAGGCGTGGTTGATTCAACAGCCAACACAAACATTGTCTACTGGGCAGGACAACTTCTTGCACTAAGAGAATCTGCCAACCCATACTCTGTTCATCCCGATACCCTTCAGACCAATGGATATGATCCATTCGGCAAACAGGTCAACAGCGAAGCCTTCACTGCTCATCCAAAGATTGATCCCTTTACCAACGAACTTGTCGTTTTTGGTTATGAGGCCAAGGGACCCGGGAGTGCTGACGTCGTTACTTACTCCATTGATAAGAACGGTGTTGTCAAGAATGAAACTTGGGTCAAGTCTCCATATGTCACTTTCATCCATGACATGGTCTTGACTGAAAACTTCATCGTTCTCATTCTCTGGCCATTCGAGGCCAGCGTGGATCGCATGAAGGCTGGTGGTCATCATTTCGCCTACGACTATGATCTGCCTGCCTCCTTTATCGTTATTCCTCGTCGCCCTGAGGAAGCAAACGCTGGCTGGAAGAAGGGTGAATACCGAGTCTATGAGACCAAGAACTGTATGATCGGTCACTCGGCATCTGGCTGGGAAGAAGATGGAAAGATCTTTTTCGAGTGCTCCCGTTCTCATGATAACTTCTTCCCGTTTTTCCCCGCCAAGGACGGCAGGGAAGCTGGAAAGACAGTGGTCGACTTTGTCCGGTTTGAGCTGGACTTGAGTCAGCCAACTGGTACAAAGGTTCCTGAACCCCGGGTCCTGCTTGATATTCCCAACGAATTCCCGCGTATCGACGAGCGATACATGTCCAAGAAGTACGAAATCGTCTTCTCCTGTGTCTTCTTTCCTGGCCACAGTGACACCAAGAAGCTGCTTTTCAGCGGTCTTAATGCTGTCTCAATGCTCAACACACGAACTGGTGAACAGAAGTGTTACTGGCCGGGTGAGAACTGCTACTGCCAGGAACCGGCTTTTGTTCCACGCAGTGATGATGCTCCTGAAGGAGATGGTTGGGTCATGTTTGTTGTTGAGCGACGCAACCTGAACGTCAGTGATCTGGTCATTGTTGACACTCGGGATTTTGAAACTCCCATTGCTGTTGCGGAGCTTCCTATGCGCGTGCGACCCCAGATCCACGGAAACTGGGTTGACGCCCGGGAGTTGAATGATCAACCTCTTGTCGATGAGCCTGGTGAGATCAAACTCTCTGGCAAGGCAATCAACTTGAAGATTGATGCTTGAATTGATTGTCGGTAGCGTTATGATATAGCCATTTATTTGTTTATTTATATGTCTAGCGTTACCTGAAGCCTGTAACGCTTTACCTCATAACCGTGAATCGTAACGTGGTAACGACAGACGTATCTCAAATGCTTACTTCTCAGACTAACACAATCAAGTGCGGGGTACTTTTTACACTTGTAATAGCCCCACTAAAGTCGCGTTATTAAAAGTGAGGCCTCACCAGTAATGTGTTACTTCGTCGAAACTCCTTTGACTTTTTATCATGGCAAGACTCTTATGTTCCGACTGTCTTTTATTCGAAAGATCTTTACAAAACCACAGTTCTGAGTATAACCACCGGATATTGAAGTCGAATATCAAATCTCTCAAAGATTCTGTTCATCAGGGCTGTTCATTATGCCGTGTGATCTACCAGTCATTTGTCTATGGCGAAGGTATCTTATTACACGATGCCGACGCACCGATCGAGATTTCAACCAAGGACTCTGTAATAGATCCCGACTCGCAAGAAAGCCGTCTTGACATACTATCAGTCAAGGTACAACAACGAGGTTCCAATAACAGCACGTCCCTATCTGTCCTATTCAATGGCGAATCGCAAGAACAAGCTTTCGAAGGATACAAGGGAATTGTTAGTCAGATTCAAAAGCCGACATCTGACCAAGGCATTAAGAATATTATTTCTTTAACTGCATCATGGATCCAGAATTGTCGAAAAACACACAGTCAATGTGGATATCGGGCATTCTCCGTTGGAATTGACATCATACCGACAAGACTCATCGATGTCGGTACAGGCAGTAGCAGCCAACCTCCAAGACTATGCCGTCCTCGGAAAGATCAATCCTCTGCGAATATCGAATACGCCGCTTTAAGCTATGCTTGGGGCCCAGTCAACAACAACTATTCGAGCAGGACTACTGCATCTAACCTGGAGGAAATGCTTCGACGTCTTCCTTTTTCTCAACTTCCCAAAACTATACAAGATGCAATAGTCTTTACCCGCAAACTGGGATTCAGATATCTGTGGGTTGATGCACTGTGTATATTACAGAGCGAGGGACCTCATGATACGTCTCATCAAAAGGATTGGTCGTACGAAGCTACACGTTTCGGCTACTATTATCAAAATGCAGCGATCACTATAGCTGCAACAGGAGCCAGGTCTTCGGATGATGGACTATTTCTGCCACGACCTGCTCTAGCATTTGATCCAAGTCCAGTCATCCTCCGAAGGGAAACACCCTCAGGAGAAGCCAGAGACATATCAATCCTCCCAAAAGTCCCGAGTTGGATTTCAGAGATCAAGAGAGCTCCTTTATACGAAAGAGGGTGGGCTATTCCAGAGAGAATCCTGTCAGCGCGAGTTATACACTTCGCAGCCAACATGATGTTATGGGAATGCCACGAGCGTCGAGCCTCAGAGATAGATCACGTCGGATCAAGTCTCAGTAGTAGAAGTAATGGCATGGTCTACGAAGAAGTTTCGGACTTTATGCCGGTATTTCGAAAACTCCAGACACAGGGTAGGGGGACCAGCCAGGTGGTTCACGAGTGGTACAGTTTTGTTGAGGGTTATACTAGCGCCAAGTTTACTTTCATGGGCGATAGACTTCCTGCTTTATCGGGAATTACTGCTCTTATCCAGAAATACATTCCTGACAGATATGGAGCGGGCTTGTGGCAGTCCGTCGTCCCCGAAGGGCTGGCATGGTTGATCGAAGATGAGTTGGTTGAGCACACCTCAGATCATGTCAGTCCACCCGGATCAAAGGCACAATTGGAAAATATGTTGCCGTCTTGGTCTTGGGCTGCTAGCAGAGGAACTGTGCGATTCCTTTCATCGCTGGACACTTGGAAGCCAGTGCTAAAGACAGAAGATTGGGAAATCAAGTCCACAGGAGCAGATACTTCTGGGCAGATTCTGAGCGCGCGACTAAGGGTAAGAAGCAGATTTAAAACATTCAGTGCATTGGACCTCGGGCTGAGGCCTTCTACCGAACGTCAATCTGTGTTTAACTTGGTTCAGAAGCAAGTGGAATTCACTCGGGTTGCTTTTATGGATACAAGATTAGACATGCGATGTGGTCATCGAGCATATGCATGCATATTAGTAGGGACTGCCTATATTCCCGGATCTAGTCATGCAGATGGGATTGCAGGTTGTGCTCTCATTCTCGAATCGACTGGACAATTCAATGGAACTATTGAGGAGTATAGAAGGATTGGATTCCTATGTATCCCAACCCGGGCTTGGGGTACAAACGACGTTCAAGAGAAAACAATTGAGCTAGTATAATATATCATTTTTTGACAATGACTATTTTCTAGGGATAATTCCAAGTTACCTTAGCCACCTATTATGCGACTTGTACTTAACTATACAAGTCGTTACCTACCAAGTTGCATTGTGAATTTGCCGATAGAGCATGACTTCCAGCAAGGTTTCAGTTGCCAATTACAGTGTGGGACAGTAGACTAGATGTTATTTAACCCTCATTTTATTTTAGATTTATCTACTGAAGTGAGAAGACCAAGATGGACATGTGTGCATTCTACCTCGCTGTACTTTGACGGGCAATTTTCTAACAGTCAACTCTGTTGAAATCTTTAGTCTAAATCGGACCACGACCTTTCGCCATGACCGTATTACATTCGCACAACCGCGCACTACTAATTCGGATATGGGTACTAATGCCACTAAAAATGGCATAGAACGGCATGTAGAATCTGCATAGGACAAGTGCCGAGATCCGGTGGCGGGGCATAGGAAGATCATCAGAATTCCGAAGAAAGCTAAAATAATTCCTAAGCCGGGGTTTACGGGGAACTGGATTTCCAATGCGGATACCACCAACCTCGGCAGGGCGGAAGTGGAATTAGCCTCTGCACTCGACGTATGACCTTGCCTTGTCTTTAATTCCGACAAACGGTGTATTCATTAGAACAGCAAAGTTGTTGAGTATTTTGCCTTTGACTTGTAATTCATATATTTGCCCTCCACTGAAGAGTCTTTATACGCAGTCTTACATCGTTTACCTGGTGGACATTCATCTACTTCGCCAACTACCAATCATGTCTAAACAAGGAATTCATGAGCCTCGACCCATGCGTGTCATATGCATTGGTGCAGGAATCTCAGGCATTGCAGCAGCATACAAGGCTCAAAGACAGCTCGTCAATACTGAGCTGATTATCTACGAAAAGAATCATGATGTAGGCGGTACATGGCTCGAGAATAAGTATCCCGGGTGTGCCTGCGATATTCCGGCACACTCATATACCTTTTCGTGGGAGGGAAATCCGAAGTGGTCAAGATTGTAAGTGGTGCTTCGATGAACGAGAAGCCCAACCGCCCAAGTCTAACCTTGGATTACTAGCTATGTCGAAGCCCCAGAGATTCTCCAATATCTCAAGGATTGTGTATCGAAATGGGGTTGCATGGATTTCATTAAACTCCGTCACAGAGTTGTCGCCGCAGAATGGGAAGAGTCATCTCATAAATGGAATATCAAGATTGAAGGACCAGATGGCCAAACGTTTATAGACGTTTGTGACGTTGTCATTAGCGCCACGGGACCACTCAAGTAAGTGCACAAATGGGTTTCACCTCTATGTCATGACACTAACCGATTTAGCAAATGGCAGTGGCCGGATATTCCGGGACTAGAGAGCTTCAAGGGTTTGCGTCTACACCCAGCACGATGGGATACATCTGTAGACCTCACAGGAAAACGCGTTGCTGTAATTGGAGCCGGATCCTCCGCTCTACAAATAGTTCCCACCATTCAGCCTGGTAAGCTAATCCAAGCGCATCGCTGACGATGAACCAAATCAACTGACTGTAAACTAGTGGTCTCTCAGCTTACCAATTTTATCAGATCACCAACCTGGATCACGGCAGAATACGGGCAGGCCTTTGCCAGTGAAGGAAGAGAAACAAGATTCACTAAAGAACAAATCAAGTTGTTCCAGGATGACAAATCGGCTCTTCTGGACTATCGTCGAAAGCTACTCGACGGTGCGACGAAGGGATTTGACATTTACTACAAGGACACTGATATGCAAAAGCAAGCATTCATGGCTAACAGGAAGCTTATGAGAGAGCGACTCCAGAATAACGAAGAGATATGCAGCAAGCTAATCCCCGACTTTGAAGTTGGGTGCAGACGGTACGTTTAAATTGGTTCGAGCGATTGATACTGGGTTGTACTAACACCTG
Source organism: Fusarium praegraminearum (assembly GCA_002093855.1). Lineage (NCBI taxonomy): Eukaryota > Fungi > Ascomycota > Sordariomycetes > Hypocreales > Nectriaceae > Fusarium > Fusarium praegraminearum. Next base: position 9,799 of record LXHY01000156.1, on the reverse strand, counting down.
AAACAGTGTGAGCCCTGGGAATGGTTACTTGGAGTCACTGATCAAACCGAACACGACGGCAATTTTCGACGGGATCAAGTGTGTAAACGAGTCCGGGATTCTGGACAACAACAACATCCAACACAACTTTGATATCATTATCTGCGCGACTGGGTTTGATGTTTCTCACCGACCAGCATTCCCTGTTCTGGGCCGCGGCGGCCAGAATCTAAGGGATGTTTGGAGCGAAGGTCCTACACATTACCTCAGTGTTGCAGCACCTGGATTCCCGAACTACTGGAGTCAGTCAAGAATCTTTTGTATTAATTCCAAAGGAGTGTCAGCTAACATGACTTGAACATATAGTTGCCGGTGGCCCTAATGCTCCCATTAGCAATGTGTCGCTGATCATGGGACTGGAGCTTGCAGTGGATTATGCATTCTCATGCATAAGAAAGATGCAAGCCGATGGCATTGCAAGCTTGGAGATAGAAGAAGACGCAGCGAACGAGTTTATGGAACAGAGAGACAAGATCATGAAGGACCTGGTGTGGACCGGATCTTGTGCCAGCTGGTGCGTTATTCGTCAAACACCTTGCCTTTCCTGCCAAATTTCAGAGTGTGCTAATGAGAACAGGTACAAGAATAGTAAGAATAACAACGCGGTGACGGGTCCATGGTGCGGATCCATTTGGCACTACAAGGAGGCGCTAGAAAACATAAGGTGGGAGGATTATAAGATCGAGTACCGTGGAAAGAATCGTTTTGCCTACTTTGGAAATGGGAGGACTGTTCCAGAGCTAAGGGGAGCAAGCATGGCAACAAAGTACCTCAGCGAGATAGGGTTGCGATAGCCTTAGATAACTATTTACTGTAGTTTAGAGTAGAGCTAGTATACTTAATATATATCACTGAGATAACTAGACCCTGAGCTATTTGCCTAGATATAAGAAAAAGAACTAGACTGCATATCTTACTTCTTTTACTAGGCCACTACTTTAAAATTAAGACAGCGTCTAGGATTATAGATAGGATCCTAAGAACAATACTGAAGAGGGTAGGAAGGGTAACCTGACAGCAAGCTTGCGAGATGCATTCTATCGTGTTCTCACAATTCCTATTTAAATACATTGCCACAAGCCTTAAGTTCCTTGCAATAGTGTTAAGTATAGTCGTTATTACTTCCCCTAGGATATAAAATATCTCGAATCGAAAGGGGCTATAAAGACTATTTATTATATCTCGCTAAAAGGCCCTTAGGTTAAGTTTATCTAGATTGAAATCTAAATAAATAAAATAGAAGTATAAGCTTAGAAGGGGCAGTAAGACCTAATATTTCTAGCCAGACTAAAATGTCTTAGCTGGTTAGCTTGTATAACCCTTTAAAGTCAATAAAGTGTATCTTAGCAGTATCTGCCTTTAATTTAGTTATTTTAGGTGCTGTTAATCTGATAGTTAATTGCTATAAATCTCGATTAGTTAAGTTGCGTTATCGAGGAATAGTAATGGGGCGTTGGGTGCATTTTATAAGTATGCCTGATTATATAACAAGAGGAATAGAGAACGCTTTAGCTACTATTAATAAGAGAATATATTATTAAAGTTTCCAATTTGCGCTTCTCCTCCCTGTTTGTTCAATTGCGTCTATTACGTTGTCCACCGCATCCACCGCATCCGCTTTGCGGAACGCATCTGGCCAACCGTGTTTTCGAAACAACTGTCTGAGATATTGTTTATCAAGATTCGTCGGCAACTGCTCGCTTTCTTCACAAACTTCTTCAAGGCTGATTGTACGTTCTGGTTCTGGAACACCCCACGTTTCGATAATAGGTCTGTTCGGAAGTCCAATAAGCTCCAACCTCCGGTACATGTCCTTCAACGAGTCGAAATAATGTTGTATGGGATGATCGCCTTCGTAGACGCCAATTTGTTCTTGGATGATTTCTCCATCTCTAGCATTCAGGAATAAGCCAATAGTGCCTTGCTCACTGCCAAGAGATATGAGAAAGACATGCTTTGGATCAATCTCGCCTTCCATCCCCCAGTACTCGTCATCAAATTCGTATTCCTCGACAGCGTTCTCGAAGTCCTCACGGGTAAATGTCGTATAGTCCAGCAAGGTTGACCCACGATGGATGTGTACTTTTGTTCGCTGGTCAAAATACGGGAGATGTCGTAAGACTTCGATCGTGTGATCGGCCTTGAAGTGAGCGCAGAACTCTGGTGTCAAATGAGGCCAGCCCTCACGAGGAGGCACTTTCAAGTCATTTTTGTCGAAATGCAAGGTCGCCAGAAAGTTGTAGAAGTCTAGGAACTGTCCTTTGATCTCTTGGGGATCACATGGCGTAGGCTCTTCGATGCTCTCACACTCAGAGTCTGATGACTCGTTCGAGTGGGTAGACATTCCTGTTTTTCACGGGTGTTTTCAATGTTTGTGATTTTAGAAAGAATGAGATGTGATGCACATTAAGCCTGTGGTAGCTGGGGCAAGTGAGGTATTTATTTATCCTGTGTTCCGGCGGTGGTTGGACGCCCGTATGCAGTCTTCCAATTAGCCATGAGTTTACTTTAACCCCCCTCGGGGCCCACAACATTCACATCGATCGAATCGCGCAACCAACCAGGATGTTTGCACAAGAGCAGTAGTCGGATATAACGACGACGATGAGGAGGAGGATGACAACAATGACGCCGAGTACACCGGTCCTATGGTTGGCGACCCCAAGTATATCGATACCGGAGAAATCAGGGAGGGTCACAAGTCCACCTGCTTCAATTACAAAGGTTTGAACGGACCTCCGGGTAACATGGATACTTGCAAGGCTTATTGCAAGCCTTTCATGGATGCAGCTGAAGAGGAGGGCAGGCTTACAAACTATGGTTGTGTTGTGTGGTCTCCCATTGATAAGCCCATCGAATGGAAGAAGGTTCCTGGAAGTGATCTGGAGATTGCCGCAGGCGAGTGCAGTTGTGACAATTGGCTGATTAATGAACTCGCCGAGTTTATCATTGATGCGCTGCCCATCATCGGTCAGGTACGTTATTTCCGACATCTTCCTCGGCTTCTTCTTTCATGCCTTGAAACATGGCTAATCTTTAACAGATCGGATGCTTCCTACTTATGTCATCTTTGAAGTTGATATTGGATATCGGACTTTCACTTTTCGCTCCAAGTAGAGCTCTGAGCGCTGGTGTCGGTAGGCCATTGTCCATTTCTTTTACTTCCAGTGTATCCCTTTACATCTAGATCGTCCTAACATACGACTCAGACATGGCTCTCACTGCCGCAGAAATGGTCAACTATATTTACCCTGATGGTGAGAACCCGCAAGGTGCATGGGGGTGGTGGCTGAGCCCTTGTGGTGGAAGCGACCTCGTGCCAGACGAGTTCAAGCAGATCTTCGACATCCTTGGTGAAGTCCCTGCCGGTCGGTCCAAGTTCAAGGAGCCCAAGAAGATCAAGAAGGGCAGTGGTAAGAAGGGTGATGACGGCAATCCTACTGACCGTTCCGCTCCTCGGCCGAACAACGGAGGATCCAAAGGTCAGGGTGCTGGTAAGGGCGGCGGAAAAGCACCAGCGAAACCTCCTCCCGCCAACAGCAACAATAAGAAGAAGTGCAGAGTTCCAGCCAAACAGTCAACCCGCCATCTGGGTCGGCTCAAGAACACTCTTCGACTCAAGAGTTGCGATACGAATGACGAGACCCAAGTCACCGATATGGTTGTCACAACTATGACCTACGAGGCAAACGCTAAGCCGACAGTGTGGACAACAGCCTGCGATCCGGCGAACGCTCAAGCGTGCTATCATTACAGCTCGGCGAACTCTGTCAACCCCAAGTGGGCAACGATCGAGTGTCCCCAGGAGGCCGCCACCACAGCTCACCGGTTTGAAGGCGAGGCCGTTGGAGCTTGGACTAACGAGCACAAAGGCGAAGGCTGGAAGGACACCTCACATCGTACCTACAAGAAACAGTGCGATAGAGACGAGTGGCCTCCAGCCTACCTTTTGGCCAAGAATGCACCAGAATTCACACTCGGCGGGACGAAAGGCGGTCAACGAATTCGGTGGATTCCGTCGAGTGACAACCAAGGAGCTGCTAAACACTGGAGAGGAGTTTGCATGAAGCATGCCGTCAATCACTTATCTCTCAACGATTGGTCGGACAAGGTAAACAATGGTAAGAAGGGACCAACGGTCAATCAAAAGAACAATTACGAGGTAACCGAACTGTCCATAGACGTGGACGTGAGACCTGAGTTCAGTCTCCGGTTCCGGCACAAGGCTCCCAAGGACGATGGACTTTGGGATAATGGATGCTGGCCGCGAAGCGCTGCGAAGGATGATCCTGGGTTTGCTTTGTTGGGGATTGACGAATGGTACGACAAGCACAAGAGTCTGTCGAAATGGGATTACACGGATAAGTACAAAAAGGGGACAAATGGTGACTGAACGCACTTGATTAGGTTGGCCATTTACGCTATTGTCTTAGGAATACATTCCTACTCTTCATTTTCCATTTGTTAGATTTCACTTTATCGGTAATATACCTTAATGAGATAGTTCTAGCTCAATAAAGCTGGAATTAAAATGTAAGTATCGGTAGTTATTATTTGCCTATCAAATTCTCTTCATCCCCTGCTCACAAGCTTAACTCATGAGTAACGACGATAAGACTTATACTACCATTTTCCTACTTAACCAAAGCTCATCACCCCTCGAACCTTCCTTTAGTCTCATCGCCCCCTTAATCGTCCCCAGCCGTGTATATAGCAGTGGCAAGGTACTCAAAGTGAATGTTCAACCCCGTCTCACCGCAACATCCTAGGTAAAAGCCGCTCTCATCGACAGCCTGGTCTCCTGAAGGAGCAAGATGATAGATCCAGAAGTTCTTGAAGGGTGCCTTTGGATCAATAAAGACTGGCGTGATCTGTACGCTTGGGGGGCAATCAAACTTTGTTTTGAAGGTGAAGCGCGTTGGTCGACCGTCGGCATATCTGGTGATAACGCCCTTTCCGGCTTCAACCTCACGGATGCTACCGTGCTTGGTATCTCGGACTTGACCTAATGCAAGAGATAAGTATCTATAGGTATAGGGTCAGAAGGACTGGTTGACGTACCTTGAGCACTCATGGTGTCTGTTTGTGCGACTTTTGCTTGTTTCAAGTGATGTCTTTGTGTTGGAAAGATGTGTAAGGAACTCAGAAATGGTGGGCGGTCCAAGGCTTATGTGTCGTCAGGGACGACCTTGGATCTAAGCCCTGCCGTCCACCTCATTCGGGGTTTTGTCCCCGGGGTGGCATATTATGTCTCAGCTGAAAATCTAATTACATCATGTGAATATCCCGGTGTGATGCAAGAGTGTCTCACGGGGCAGATAAATCTCGCAGATACGAGAGCGTCGCGTCGACAGTTTCTGGCTGTGGCTAATCAGAACGAGGGATTCAACCCACGAGATATCCTCTTAGGGTTAGGGTTAGGATAGGGTTAATATTTAAACTAGCTAAGCTCTATTTACCTAGTTATTTTCCTCTAACTATATAGTATATAAGATTAAATAGAGAGATATAGATATATAGAAAGAAAGAAAGAAGCCTTATAAAATAAAAGAAAAAAGTAAAAAAATAAAGAAAGAGATAAAGAGAGAGATAAGCCTAATAAGATAGAGGCTAAAGAGATATAAATAGAAAGTAAATAGGGAAAAAAGATAAATAAAGGAAAAAAAGAAAGAAAAAAAAAAAAAAGAGATAATAGCTTAATAGGGTTTATCTAAAGGTATATTAGCTAGAAAAAGCTAAGCCTCTAGGGATATCTTTAGAGATAGAGGTAATAAAAGTAGCCCTAATTTTAATAAAAGTAAGGCTAATAAAAGAGTCTAATTAAATAAAGGCTATAAGGCTAATAAGGTCTTATAGCTTTTTATAGGTTTTAGCTATCTTTAGCTTTATAAGGCCTCCTATAGAGATAATAATAGGCTAAAAAAAGGCCTTTAAAGACCTATATTTTATCCTTTTTTCCTTTATAGCCTCTCTAAGGGTCTTATAAAGGTCTTTTTTAGTTAAATCCTTAGAAATAATAATAATCTAAATATTATAATAATACTAGCTTATTCTTAAGGTAATAGCTAAGTTAGCCTATAAGCTAGTTACTTTATTTATTAGGGGTTTTTTCTAGACCTTTAAGGTAGGCTAGCTAGCTAAGGCTTTATAAAAGGCCTATATAACTATATTATACCTTATAACCTACCTTTTAAAAGTATTTTTATAGGTATCTTTATAGCTAAAAGCAGCTATAGCTTTATAAGCACTATAAGGTAAGCTAAAGGGCTTAATTAAATAAAAAAGCTAGCTTTTTAAGGCTTTAGTAATTTTAAAGTCTATAAAAAATAGGTCTTTCTTTATAAGTAAGACTCTTAGCTATTTATAGCTAAAATAGCTAGTATTTTTTAGCCTAACTTACTTATAGCTAGAGGGAAAAGTGCTAAAGAAGGTCTTTAGCCTAGCCTTATTAGCCTCTTAAAGGACTTCTTTAGCGGTTTTAAGAGGGTCCTTTTAAGGGCTTTTTTAAGCTAGCTAGGATTTTATAGGGGTCCTAATCCTCTCTAGGGTAAGCTAAATTACCTCTATAGCTATTTAATATAGCTATATAGCTAGCTCTTTATATAAAGGAATTCCTAGGCTACCTTCTTTAATTAAAAGAGCTAATAAGTTAAGGCTAGGCTCTTTAAGGTAATTGCTAAAGCCTCTAGCTATAAGGGCTATAATAGCCTTCTTTATTATAATATTAGCTTCTCCTTAAAGGTTATTAAGGCCTATAAGGTTAAGCTACCTCTATAAATACCTTAAAAGGAGCTATATACTTCTTCTAAGAAATAAGAGGCTATATTACTTAAGGAGGTCTTATAAAGTATTTAGGGCTTCTTTAAGGGCCTTTATTTTCTTAGCTAAAAAGGCTCTTTTAAGAGCTATAAGGCTAATAAAAGAGCTTAGTGCCTTTATTTCTTCCTATTTAAGGTTTAAAATCGATTTTTCCTAGCTTTTAGCTATATTTAATATAAAGAGGGATTTTTTTAAGACCTTTTTAATAGTTTCTAGAGTCTTAGAAAGGGCTCTATCTAGGATATATAGGTTATTTAAATAGGTAGCTAGTATAGCTATAAAAAGCTTTTTAGCTAAATTCTTTAAGGTAAAGTAAAAAGTAAAAGAAAAAAGTAAAGGCTTAAAAAGGTCTCCTTATTTTATACTATTAAAAGAGGTTAATATAAACCTATTTTCTATAATAAAAAGGGAGAGTTTATTATAAGCCTAGATAGCTGCCTTATATAAGGTAAGGGTATAAATAGCTATAGAAGCTACTATAGCTACCTTATTAATTAAGTTAAAGGCATTTTAAAGGTCTATAGAGGCTATTTATTAGAAATTATAGCTATTTCTACTTATAATAGCCTCTTTTAATAGGAAAATAGCCAGTTTAATACCTTTTAGGCTATTTACCTCTAATTAGAAAGGTAATAGTATTTTAGGCTTATAGGAGGTTATTAGGATTACCTTTATAGCTACTTTATAGACTAGGTCTCTTATAGCTATAAGCTTAACCTCTCTATTTAGCTTTTTTAAGCCTATAAAGTGGCTAGTATATAATAAGGGGGCCCTTAAGGCTATACCCTATCTAATTATATTAGCTAGTAACTTAAGGAAAGCTATTATAGAGAATCCCTTTTTTACTATTAAGTCTAATAAGGGTCTATTTTAGCCGCTAAGGCCTAAGGCCTTTTTTTTCCTTATAGAGGCTATAGCTAATAAGATAGCTTCCTCTATAATTAGTTAACTTAGTTTAAGGTAGGTCTTATATTAAAAGGGATTTTTAGGGCTTATAGGGTATTTTTCTAGTAAAATAGCCCTATTTCTTATTATATTAGGTGCTAGCGGTATAAGGTCTATAAAGGCCTTAATAGCTTTTCTTAAGTAGCCCTTTTTTAATAGCTTAATAGCTTTTTAGGCTAGGCTAAAAGCTATAGTAAGTATAGCTACTTTAGGCCTATAGAAAGGCTATTTTTTCTATAAAGTCTCTAGGTTAAAGATAGCTATAAGGTAGGCTTATAATAGAGCCTTTAGCTAACCTTATTATAGCCTTAGGCCTAGGATTTTAAGTAAAAGAAGGAAATATAATAAGGCTTTTTTAATAGGCTTTTTATAAAAGGTATTAGCTGCCTTTTTAGCTACTATAATAAAAAGAGCAGCTTGCCTTATATATAGCCTTTTCTTTAGTATAAGGACCTTTAAGAAGGCTATTAGCTTTTATAAGGGGCCTTTTTCTACTATAGAGGCTATAGCTTATTAATATAGGGTTTCTAGGGTCTTTATATTCTTTATAGTACCTCTATTTACCTCTATAGTAGCTAAAAAAGCTTTTATATTAGTCTCTAAGGCCTTTAGAGAGGCTTCTTAAGCTTCTAAAAGAGCCTCTAAGGCCTTTAAAAGAGCCTCTAAAGCCTCTATAGCCTCTATTATACTAGGGGCTCTTATTTAGTCCTTTAGATCCTTATTTTAGCTAGTCTAGGCCTTAATTTCCTTTAAGGTAAATAAATTAAGAGATAAAGGAAGGCCTATTAAAGCCCTTATGCAAGGGGGTAATAAAAGGTCTAGGGTAGGTCTTAATCGCCTTAAAGGTCTCTATAGCTATAAGGAAGGGGATCTAGCTAGCCTCTTTTTCTATAAGGAGCTTTTATAAGTAATAAGGCTTATAAGGCTTTTTTTAGAAAGGTTAAAAGGGCTAGGGGGGCTAGAAGGAGGGCTATAGGGAAGGCTAAAAGGGTCTCTTATAGGGGAAAAGGCCCTATTAGCTACTATAATCCTTACCTTAGGCTATATTAAGGTATATACTATACCTTTTATACTATAGATTTTAGCACTATATATTTTAATCCTATAGGTACTTAAGTAAGCTATATAATAGATAGAGTAGCTAATTAGCCTTAATAGCTATAGCTACCTATCTATATAAGCTTTAGAAGGGTGCTTTTTATATATATACTTTAGTAGATCTCTATAGCTACCTTAATAGGTTAAGTAGGCCTATAAGGGTATTTTAGCCTATAAGGTAAGTAAGAGTAAAAGGAAGGTTATAGTAAAAGGTAGCTATTTTAGCTAAAAAGGGGAAAAAAGGGCAGCTAGATAAATAGCTATAAAGAGAGAGCTAGCTATATAGCTAGAAAAAGAGAGTAATTATTATAATATAGTAAAAAAGAGTAAAAAGAAGCTTAAGGTTATACTATAAAAAAAAGGAAAGAAAGAGAGCTATATAGTTAAAAGGTATATTTCTAGTAAATTCTATAAAGTAACTATTAAGCTAATAAGGTAACTGCTAAAAAATAAGATTTTACTAAATAAGAGTGCCCTATCTTAACTCTAACTTAAACTTAACCTTTTAGTATAAGGAAGCTTCTAGAAGGGATATTATATAGTTAACCTGACCCTAACCCTGACCCTGACCCTGACCTGAACCCAACCCTCTAGTATAAAGAAGCTTCTAGAAGGGATATTATATAGTTAACCTAACCCTGACCCTAACCCTGACCCTGACCCTGACCTGAACCTAACCCTCTAGTATAAGGAAGCTTCTAGAAGGGATATTATATAGTTAACCTAACCCTAACCCTAACCCTGACCCTAACCTAGACCCTGACCTAATGTCTGACTTTAACCTCTATAGAAGGTCTATAGAGAATCTATTATTTAAATCTTTATAATAGCCCAAAGGGCTATTATATATTATATATAGCTCGCTAGCGCTTATAATAAGATATAGACTATCTATTAG
>LXHY01000154.1:0-27692 GCA_002093855.1 Fusarium praegraminearum | reverse complement strand
CAGAAGCCTTCAGAGTCGAGGCGAAGCGAGGCTAATGGCAGAGACCTTCAGAGTCGAGGCGAAGCGGGGCTAATAACAGAGACCTTTAGAGTCGAGGCGAAGCGAGGCTGATGACAGAGACCTTCAGAGTCGAGGCGGAGCCAGAAGTGACAGTGACGGTGACGGTGACCCTTAGAGTCAAGTTGAGGCTGGGGTAACGGTGGCAGTGACGGTGACCCTCAGAGTCAAGCTGAGACGAAGCCGATAACAGAGGCCTTTAGAGTTGAGATGATGATGGAGGTGACGGTGATACTCAGAGTCGAGGCGAAGCCGATGACAGAGACCTTTGGAGTTAAGGTAAAGCCAGAAGTGACGGTAAGACTCGAGGCTAAGCCGATGATAGAGACCTTCAGAGTTGAGGCTAAGCTGGAGGTGATAGTGATGGTAACCCTCAGAGTTGAGCTAAAGCTAAGCCGATGACAGAAGCCTTCAGAGTCGAGGCGAAGCCAGAAGTGACGGTGAGAGTCGAGGCTAAGCTGATGACGGAGACCTCTAGAGTCGAGGCTAAGCCGATGGTATATCTTCAGAGTCGAGGCGAAGCGAGGCTGATGATAGAGACCTTCAGAGTCGAGCCGAAGCTAGAGATGACAGCGGCCCTTGGACTTCCACAAATAATAACCCGGCTCTAGTACGAAAGATTAGCATTATGTTGATTGAATCAACGCACAGTAGTTAGCTTAACATACCTATCCAAGGAACTGGACAAATTCAGGGCTTTATAAACAAACTTAAAAGCCATAATGATCTGCTTAGTTCTTCCTCCCTTGTGTTAGCTTTAGTCTTTGCAAGTAAGCACACCCGTCAAGTAACTTACCTTGCAGCTCCCATTGGAGCTTTCAGAGTCGAGGCGAAGCCAAGATACCAATTCGCCCCCCGAAGGGAAAAAAACAAAGAACCCCTAAAGAAAACCCCCCCAAAAAGACTCCCAAAAAACACAACAGGGATTAGGTGGCGGCCTACTCAGGGCCGGGGCGGCTAAACAGGCGGCGGACTCGGCGGCGGCATGTGGGAGGAGGGGAGGAGGGCGGTAATGAGGGCGGAGGAGGCGAGGAGGGCGGCGATGAGGGCGGAGGAGGCGAGGAGGGTGCTCTGATGACTGAGGCAGGATGTCCGGTTGGAGGGCCAGGAAAACCTCCAGGAGGGCAAGCAGGTTGCCAATGTTAGGCTTTTTTGAAGGCATGATGATGGTGATGGAGGTTCAAGAAGGACAGAATTGAGAAAGAGTAGGAGGATATGACCAATGCCATTATGGGCTCCTTCCCGAGGAAGGAACTCGACCATGATGGTGTTTCTACCTAATGAGGAAGGAACAACTACTCTATGGGAAGGCACCAGCGCATTGACATGAGCACACCTGATTCGGAAAGTACACAATGGCCTAAAATATGAGTTGATATTGCCTCGAATCGCACAGGAGAATATAAAGCCATACCTACCTCACGACTGTGACGCCGCCCACCTCTTTTAGCCTTCTGCTTTCTTACTAGAACCCTTCTCTTCCAGACCATACTGAGTATCCAACTCCTCGCGAAGTGGAATTTCTTTCTCCAACAGAGACAGGACAAAGGCAAGCCCACCGAATGCCACAGAAATAACATAAACCTTCCGAAGCGAGAGCATGAAGACGTGGCGCAGCTGGCCCTGGGTAGCTTCATCAAATTGCAAGATGAAAGCACGAGTCGCGCTTTGGTATGAATCTCCTGACCGAAGTGCTTCTCTTGCCAGTTCGTTACCAATCATGTGCGCGTACTGCTTCGTGTAAGAATTGAATACGGTCCCAGCAATTGCGACACCCCAAACCGTACCGAAGGAACGTATGAATGACCAAGTACCAGTGGCGGCAGCTTGGTCAATCTCTTCTGTGGATGCTTGAAAGGCAGGGAGCAGCGTGTTGAGCAGAAATCCAGACCCAATGGCAGGAAGAAACTGGAGAAGAACCCAAGCTACTGGAGGGCTATCTTCATCCAGAAGACCAAAGAGACCGACACCCACGGTCATGATAAGGAACCCAGACACATGGAGTCCTTTATACTTGCCCCACCGTGACAACAAAAATGCAGAAAGTGCAGCTCCGGGCACAGCAATAAGAGCAACGGGGAGCATTTGAACTCCCGATCGAGAGGGTGTAGACATCGTGACGGCCTGAAAGTATAGTGGGAGGAAGTAGTATAGCCACATAATTAATAGCTGATTCAGAAAGGTATTGGCGTAGACGATGTAAGATGTACGACTTGAGAATAGACGGATGGGCATGACAGGTTCAGATGGAATACCAGAGCCTTCATAAATGACAAATCCGACAAGACCAAGAATACCGATTATCAGTGGAGCTAGAATTCTTGCATCGGACCATGGATGGACTGGGCCTGCCCATGTGAGGGCGATGAGGATCGACACGCTGGATCCGATCAGGATAGCGTTACCGATATAATCGATACGCTTTAGCTTTTCCATTGTCGACTGAGTTCTGTCGTATTGGAGATTGAGGAAGAAATACGTCACGACGATAGCGACGCCTCCGATAGGGAGGTTCAGGTAAAATACCTAGCCCGAATCGTCAGTTTGTGTCCTGTAGCATCCATGGTTGACCTGAACTTACCCATCTCCAAGTCGTATTCTCGACAATGATACCCCCAAGGAACGGTCCAATGGCAAAGCCAACTGTCATAACCAACAGAAGTATCGCAATGTAATTTCCCCTGTACCGAAGCGGAACCAGGTCAGAAATGATTACATCGTTGGCCATTGTAATCCCACCACTTCCGATACCTTGGATTGTGCGTCCGGCAATAAGCATCGCGCCTCCATTAGCGCCGCCGGCGATACCGCTTCCGAGGGTATAAATAGCAAATATGAACATCATGACTTTCTTGCGACCCCAAATATTGCAGAGCTGGGCGAAGAGAGGTTGAACACAGGCCCTGCAGCAAGAAGACCGGGTTAGACATAACAAGGTAGGTTGGACTGGGGTATGTGACTTACATGGTAAGGAAGAAAACATTGGTAACCCAGATATAACTAGATCCAAGCTTGAGATCATTGACAATTGTTGGAAGAGAGGTAATGACGACTGTAGACTCTAAAGATGCGAGGATGGTGGCGAGGATCAGAGTAACCATGATCATCCAAAAGCGATAGTCTTTGTTGAACGCTGGTTTCTGTCCCTGGCTGCTTTGGGCTTCTTCATCTCCTTTCTCTACCATTTTTTGATCAGACAGTTCGAGGGATGGTGTTGAAATAGACATGTTTGGAGCAGCACTCGTATAAATTGGTGTCTTTTCCTTGAGATCTTTGCAATTAAATGTGTCTATTTCTCGAGAGGGCACTTTCATTTTATCTATCCAAACGCTGATCTTATATGAGATGCCATGGTAATGAAAGGATGTTTTACAAATCATTTTGCATACCTTGAAGCCGCCGACTTACAAGATATCGGAGGGTTTCTGGTGTGGCTGCTACGGGGTTACATCGTTCACCCTCCCAACTCTCTAATCAGGAAATAAGCACTTCAAGGTGATGTCTTTAGGCTTTATGTATGATAAGCATGGTGTTATCCAAATCAGAAAATGCGCCTGATTCGGAGGCTTAGCACCTGGCTTTTATAAGACGTGGTAACTTCACCCCGGCTCACGTACGCATCAAGCATAAGCGACATATTTGGAAATTCGCAAAGGATAGAACGAAATCGATTGGTTTGTTATGAATGATTTCATTTATTTCCACAAAACCATCCGCATCCGAAAGTAGAAACATCCCCATCTCTTCTCGTCCAATATGTCCGAATCCAGTAAGCTAACCAGTGTGCTTCCTCTTAAGCAAGACTTTCACGTCATCCCCATACCTCTCAAAACCAACATTGAACCCTCCGCGCAGAGTAGGAACCCTAAACTCCTCACCAGGCGCCGCCTCGATGTCAAAAGTTCGAAGCATTGTCCCAATCACAGAAAAGACAATGTCCGTTCCAAACACACGACCAGGGCACATGTTGCCCGCGACTCCAAAAGCTCTGACCTTGCGGACAGCGCTGCCAGAAACTTGGCCTTCCTTATCAATGAAGCGAGACGCTTTGAAGACTGCGGCGTCGGGACCCCAGATGTCAACGTCCAAGTTGGATGCACACATGGGAAGCATAAAGATCTCTCCCTGAGGAACGGCAATGGGCTCTGAACCAGGCATATTGAGCATGAAGTCGTGACGGGCAATTCTTGCAACACCTGTCATGTGAAGACGAAGAATCTCATACCAAGAAGCCATGAGCCAGGGGCATTCGGAACGAACATTGGCAAAGTCCAATCGTGGCTTATCCCCATCCTCGCCTTCAACATACCTGACCTGTTCGACTTCCTTGAGAACAACCTTGACAAGCTCAGGATCTGTCAAAAAGTGACGGGTAAGCCAGACAGCGAGGGTACTGGTTGTAGCTAAGAGACCGAGGGCTGAGACCATCTCGATGTGGTAGTAGTCTGGGTTGTTTTCCCAGTCGGGGTCACTGGAAGCCACGACATTGATACTGTGACCAGTGGTTTGGACACGGGCTTCACGGTGCTGAAGGTGGAATTCACGAAGTCTCTTAAGGAGAAACTTGCGAGATTTCCAGGCTGAGTTTGCTGTGAGCCAAGAAAAGGGCCTTCCGAGAGTATCAAATGTCTCACTGAGTTTCCTTCACTTTGTTAGTCGCGGGATTTACACTATGTCAGTAAAAGGTAGACTCACATGAACTCGTTGGAAAACTCCTGGTCCATGCTCCAGGGGTTGGCAACGCCCCATACTGCACTTGCCGTTGCAGAAACAGCCATCTCAAATACCCAACGGCCAATGAGAAGCTCATTCACCTCAGGCATCTTCGCAACCCGGTCCCTGATATTGTTGCTCGAACGTTGATTCAAAGACACAATGTTCTCGGCATGACCGAACTTTTGTTTGTGCAGGGGTTGGGGATTATACCCAAACACAGCCTTGATAGTATCTTGCTTAAGTCCAAAGAGACGAGGACCAACATATACAAGTACTTGGGCAAGTCCAGTGTCATTAACATGACGCGAGAGAACTCGATCCATGCTTGGGTGACAGACTGTGATGCGTGCAAAGGGGATGTTGATGGTAAAGATGGGGGCAGTTGTAGAGGCAATGAGGCTGTTGATGTAACGGGTGCTGTCAATGGTAAGGCCCATGAGATGGCCTAACCATGGAACTACACCTGATAGATGAGGGAGGTCTGAGATGGAAGGGCTGCCATGACCGGATGACTTCTCGTTGAATGAGGTTGGGGATGTAATGTAGCGAAGGAGACGGCGAGTGAGAATTGGAAGTGCATAAGCAGCTATCAAGAAGAATATGAGGGTTGGTATAAGATTGCCAGAGAATGAAGAGATGTGATCAAGAGTTCGGGTATAAGACATGATGAGATAGAGTAGGAGATCAGGCACAGCTAATCAATAAGATTGTAATGTTTTTTGAGTGGTTGAGAGTAGTATGAGCTGTCTTGTCTGATGATTTTCTCATCGCCAACGGTAATATCTTCCGTTTTATAAAGATTCATCAACAGTGCTCACCGAAAGTGCTCATCAAGTGTTGACACTCTCATCGTTATTGACTGCAAGCCTCATCACATAACCTCAACTACTTCCCCTCATCGATGAAGATATCACAGGTCGTTGGTAATTGAATCTAGCCATTTGCGAATGAAGCTGCATCTCATCACAATACAAAGACTCAGATCTAACTCATACTCGAAGCAAATGTGAGTCCACAATCTACCGGTTGGGCCGAACGGGGGATGAAAATGGACCATATACCCAATCATAGCTGTATACGGGCATCATCTACTTGTTTGCTTTTGTGAGCTTTCCTCATAATGGAAGACCGTTTTGAGATATCACATATGCAGCTTGTTGCCTGCCCAGGAGTCTTGGGAGAGGGTGTGTATGGTGATGCCTTCACTTACAGACACGAGTCTAGGCTCCAGTATATCTTGTACACAACCACCAAACAATGGCATGTTTCACGCATCAGGTCATAATTGTTCAAGCTAGATCCCAATATCGCAGCCGAGATCTTGTCATGCTGTACAACAATAAGTTGGTGGCGTCGTTGTTCCAAACTGGGCAATCGATGAAGCGAACAACATAGCAAGCTGCAGCCGAACTATCTGATATGGGAAAGTATGACATAAGATCTTCATTTTTCGTAGATCTTTGTGAGTTTCAAGATAACAAGAATTTATTAACTAGAAGCAGAAGGTGAAGAACGCTTGTTAGTTGTATCATCACCTCATAACGAATGGCCTCTCCGGAGTACAAAGGGATTGAGCGAGGAGATTGCATTCTGATGCTATAGCTCACCTACATCAAGATTGCAGATTCTACAACCATTTAGTTTGTGTAACAAGAGTCGCTTGTAGGCTATGTCCCAACGTTGCCTGCAGAGCCTCACGTCCTGACCGATTGGATCACGCATCGTTCATGCAAGTGTTTCCCAAATGATCAAGATCTAGAGCGATATATCACACAAACCGCATTGCATATACACATGTTGCCGGCCGAAAAAGGTCACTTTAAGATCGATTTCTGTATATTTGTTGCCAAGTGGCTAGTGTTAGCGAGATGTTGTTGGTTCCGTGTTGGTAACGAGAGACATTGTTCTGACTTGCACGTTCCGCATATGTGGAGATGTTTATTAAAAGACTCAATCAAAAATACATTCGGAAACCGTTTTCCAACATCGTTATTCCCTCGTGGTTCAGTTGTAAACACTGGGTTATGCTTATGATGACATACCACGATTCTGTATAGTCGTTGCAGAACCAACAATACTGCCGAGTCATTGTCAAGTAGCTCCAGTGGAGAATGTTTAAGCATCAACGTATCAGAAGCATTTCCATGCAGACAACTCGTCGGACATAGTCATCATTGTTGCGACCAACACCAGTGGCGTCAAGGCGTTTCTTTCCAACGGCGCCATTCTTGTGCAACTAACATTCACTGCCAGAGGTCCCTGCTGATCGTCATGTTCCGCATGCCTGGAACGCGGAATTTCTCCAATTGACAGGCCTTGACATGCAAGCCGATGTTGGGACATGTAGCAGCCGAAATTGCCAAGAGAGCCTTGTTTGATAGCCGGTTCCGATCTTTATCGGGGAACCGCTGCATAGCTGAGGGGTATCGATCTACACGGTTCGCAAATTTACTTTTGTTTTGCTTGTTCAATGGCCTTGGCACGGGGGTGCGGCAGTGTTGAAGTGACTATCCAGGTGTTGGGTTGAGCGAAGTGAAACCGGTGTTCTTCGACGCAACAGTCAATGGATCTCGACTCCACGAACTAGATATGAAAATGGGTTTAGTCAATATTGACTCCCAATCTAGCGTTGAACGTGCGCTCCTGAGTGTAACCATGATTCTATCAGGGCCTAAAACTTGTGTCGATTCCGCACCAGTAGGTTGGAGCGATAAGCTTGACAAGAGACAAGGCCTTCCTGTACACACCATGAGGTGCATACGCAGAACCGGTGCGTCGTTGAAAGCCAATTACTTACTACAGGGCGTCAGCAGCACAGAGACCTTCAGCGGACATGCCCGTGTTCATTTCCTTGTCTTTCATCTACATGAAGCAACACTTAATTGCATTCAAACAGCCCTCCTAGGGACAGCCTCGTAAGGTGCATACAGACAGACATCTTCACTTGTGGTCAGTACGGATCAAAGATTCTAGAATAAGGCACACTACTATCTAAACCTTAGTTCAGGTATCTTCAATTATTCTTGTCAAAGAGGTGTGCCAATGCCATCTTCTGTACAAATTATCGTCAACGCCGAGATCAGCTGACACAGAACCCTTGGAACACCCCAAGTACTACAGATAAAACAATATGCACTCGAATCATCGCATCGGAAGCGTCATACTCTTTCCGCCCCGTCCACCCCGCCCACTTCGGCCACCACGTCCAACACCAACAAATCCACCTCCAGCGGCGGTTTCCATTTTCCGAGCCATGTTGTTGAGCTCCTTCACCAGGCAGCTGGCAGCCACAATACGGAAGCTCTCCAGCTCACCGTCACTGTGGTAGTCGTCAGGTGCATTCTCCTTTTTGATACAAGAAACAGCCACACACGCCCAGCATAACTCGACAACGTCTTCTCTCCACCGGGATGTGGTTCCGTCCGCTTCAGTCACTGTGCTAAGTGTCTCGGCTCCATCACCTACACCACGATCCCGAATCTGCTTGACAATCCACGTCATGGTACGATCTATCTCTTCTTTGAGCTTGATAGATGCGTCACCCTGGCGGCGGGTCTGGGCGCCTCTCTTGTTCAGGATAAAGCCGCAGAATACCTCGACTTCTGTCAACGGTGCACGGGGATTCTCTGAAAAGTCCCACATCTTGGCCAATATGGCGGATTCATATCTGTGTCAAATTAGCACCCAATAAGAACAGGAAGAGACAAAACCACTTACAGGTCGCGTATCTTCCAGGCTTCTTTTGATTGGCGCGTCCAGTCAATGTCGAGCTTGTACTTGATGACTTCATTTTCCACGACAGTCAACAGATTATCCCAAACCGATGGTCCCTGAGTATTGATCTTGCGATGAATGTCCTCGTCCCAGATCTTTTTCTCGTCAACATTTTGATAAAGTCGACCAAGAATCTTCTCAGATTGGTAGTAGTTCATTTTGGTACGGGCCATATCATCATCATTGTCAATCTCGTCGTCTTCCCCAATGTGCGCCAACTGTCCCTTGTCGTACAATTTCAGAGGTGGCGCTGTTGCAAGACTTAACGTTATGTTAGTATGATTCCGTTCCATGACAGGGGAGGGATGACTTACAAGTCGGGACGAAACCGCGGGGGTCTGGGTAAGGCTTTGACGTTTACTGGGATACCCGTCTTGGAAAAGTCAACAGCCGTGGAATGCAGTTCTGCCAGGGCGATGCAATCAGGGTGAAGGGTTCCCAAATCATGATAATCAGCCAAGATGACATGCCTAGTCGCAATCACCCCTAAAATATCAGTCCGCATGAAGTTGATGAAAAAGTCGGCAATGTCCTTAGGTTCGACTTGACGATCCAGAGGCTTAGGGGTAACTCTTGGATAGTCTGCTGGTCTAAAAACCCGCGATGGCATTGCTTCGGGATCCCATATGATGTTGTAGATGTCTCCATCAAGGTCTCCTCCACTCAACATGCTTGGTAAGTCACGCTTCCCCTTCTGGCTGAAAACAATGCAGTTCTGAAGATTTCTCAAGGCGTGGCCTGGCGGTGGAGTTACTTGCTTCGCAAGCTGGATATCTCCGGGATGAAGAGCTGGTGAGCGGGTGACAATGACCTTGCCGTCCGTCAAGGTAGACTTGATGCCCCTGCCGTTACTTCTGCCGTATGTCTTGTCGTATGTGACATAGACTTCGCCCTCCTTGAGGAACCCCGTCTCGTCCATGATACCAAAAAGTGTTACTCCGTTATCAACAGGAATTCGAGCCTTGTGCTTTAGCAAACGAAGCTCTCGCAGGACAACATGTTCGACGGCCGCCTTGAGAAACTTGTCGCGGCGATAGTCGATATCCATCTTCTCCAGTTGCTTGACCAGCTTGGGAAGACCCATGTTGATACCTATGGCCTGATGTTCAAGAAAGGAGCACGTGTTGGTTGCGTCAGCTGTGACATTGCGGAGAATGTCAAGTGCGTTGTTCTGGAGGTTGAAGAACCATCCATCACTGGTTCCCATGTCTTCAAGGATTTTGATCATTTGACGATTAAGAACGAGTCGCAGTGGTTTGGATGCAGTATCACAAATGCCGAGCTCCCCAATATCTTCGCTTTTAAACTTCATCATGGACTCCTGTCGAATGCAGAACACCTTGCCCTCAAGCCTGGTGTCCAGGGAAAGCATACCCTTGCAACCGCCCCATCGAATTTGAAGACAAGTCGGCGCCGCAGAATTCATGGAAAGATGTGGCCAGATTTCCTCCAGCGCTTCCTGTGAGATTGTCCCGACTCCATCACTGAAGACGCGAGATTCATCCTCAGACTTGACGTCGGGGATATAGTGCGGGACGATGTTGTTTTCGAAAATGGGCACTGCGTACGGTGTCTCCGAGAAGGCTTGGCCAATACGTGCTGCACATTTTGCTGGGACTCGGATGTCTCTGAAGTCTCCAAGAGCCTGTAGGATGACTTTCGGGCTCTGCAATTGAAAGTCTTTGTCGATAAACGGTGCTGAGAACCAGGCAGAGTGTGATCGGAGGGACGAATGAGAGAAGCCGAGAAAGTCAAACTTTCGTCCCGCGATTTTGATGCCGTCATCCATCATACGTCGAAAGTGAGAGTAGATTGGCTCGTTGTCCACTTTAGGATGAAATCTCAAATCCTGGCCATCTTCTTCGCAAAACATGACACGAAGGAAGTAATCGTTGTAGTCGGCATACTTTCGCAGTACTCTGTTCTTACTCTCTGCTTCTGGTCCTTCGAGAAGCAATCGTGTAGGTGTAATCAGAGCTTTAAAGACCCAAATTTGGTTCGGTGGCAACTTGCCTCCATAAGTTCGGTCTCTTTCAGGGTCATCTTTGCGAGCTTCATATTCAGCTTTCATGATGTTTTCCATGATACTTACCACGTCTAGCGCTTCGGGTTCAGTGCCAGGACAAGGGTAAGGAATTGTCTGGAAAAGTTTCTTCATAGCGTCTGTCGTCACAGGGACTGCGACTTTATGCTTTTTGTGGTCCTCTATGACACGATCCAACAAGTTGAGAAGCCTGATACCGCTGGCTGGGTTGATGAAGTTGTTCCAGACGAGAGCCTGAACCTGGAACAGGAGAGCGAAGTGAACCCTGCCGGAGGTGAGAAGACTCTTAGACTTCTCTACAAGTGTTTGCCGTCCAATGATATGATTGCTCTCTGCTCCCAATTCATTCCATTTGACGGATGGCAGGTCGTGATTGGTAATGGCTAGAATGTCCTTGTTCTTCAGTGATCCCAAGACTTCATCAAATGAGGGGATATCATAGAAATAGATACGATAGACCAGGCAAGACGACGAGCACTCATGAGGTAAGCCCCAAACATTTAGACCATGAACTCGGCTCCATTCCTGCGTTGATCGCTCGAATAAAGGCTGGCGATACGTGTACATCTTTGGCGGTTCTGTCAAGACTAAAGTGACGGACCTGTCGCTGCGGGTAGCAATAAGATCCTTGATAGTCTCTTTATGAAAGTCCATCCGACTTGCACGCTCAACCTGGATCGTGAGCCACTGAGGCGTGAACTTTGCAGTGACGCCTTCGGGACGAAATAATACTTTCTGGTGGTCAACGAATGTGATCACCTCGTTTGGACCACAGAAGGTATTGCCACCACAGCTGATGCCAGCAATTTTGAAAGCCTTGTCTGGGGCGTGGCGACCTTTGTTATTTGCAGTGGTAGGCGATTGTTTCTTCTTTTCGCGTTCATGTTTGAGGTGTGCAATGGCATGTTTGTCCACAGGCTTTTTACTTTGCTCCACGAATACGGCGGTCTTGAGAATGTGAAGACGCGCCACGTCTCTGGGAAGGGACCTAAATAGGTGACTACCTGTGAAGTTGGAGTTGAGCGGATTACTGGGGTCGATGTTTTCTTTGCCGTGGCTGTCATAACGTCTTTGCTTGCCATGTCGGGCGAGAAACGCACTACCATCTTGAGCGCTGAGGAATTTGATCCATGCTTGATTTCTACGTTTGGGCTTTTCGCAGTAGAAGTCCGAGATGTTGAGGGCTTTCATGAAGGGAAAGAGTTCACGCCTGAAGTTATCCTCTGATAAGTCCAGAGGGACATTTCGGCAGATGACTTCCATCGTTAAGGCAGGGAACGACTGAAGGCCTCGAGAAATTCGGTACACCCACCTTCAGCCGGCGATCAGAGAGTATATACGATTGCAAAATTGGAGTGATGTGACAGAGATCTAGGATCAGTTAGTTCAAGTGACATGGCTGGATGTCGCTTCTGGTCTCACATGGCCTATGTCGTTGTATCACACGTTTCGCTTGATGGTCGACCTGGAAGCGATGATTTTGGCGATCTATTCCTACTATGGTCAGCCGAGAAGGAAGATTCGTGGCAGTGATATTTCGTTATGTACGGTTGGTTGAATGCAGTAGAGCTTCATGCGGGAGGCCGGCCGCTGAGGTGAGGTGACCGGGTATGTGCGGTTGCGAAAAAGATCGCTTCACATCCGGGCAAGAGATGTTGCGGAGTAAGATAGAAGCAGAGGGGAAGTACCTGCTTGAAGTTGAATCACAGACGCCCTGCCTGCCTCGCTTGTAATTACCACTTAAACCTGCACTTCCACTGCCAATTGCAGCACTGTAGGGATCTTACTGCGCACTGTGACTTATGATAGTTTTGGCATAGTTTCGTGCTATTCTTACAGTGTGTGCACTGTATCGGTTCCCGTACTAGCACCGATCATCAAGACCCTGGATTTCTGAGGTCGCTCCTTCCCCACCATCACCACACCTGGTCTCGGTGTGGACCCTGGGATCTCGGTGACGTTCAGGTGAGCTTCGGTCAGTGGCGGGGTAAATGTTTACACCAACTCCCGCATTTCTACGTTCCCGATTCCATTTGCCGAGCCGGATCACTTTCGCGTTTGCGGCCGATTCTCGCTCCACCTGCCATCATGTAAATCGTTCTTCCGGAGGCTATGAGGCCGCTTTAAAACAATTAAAATACTACTCATTGAGCTTCTTTCCACAATCTAAGCTACCAATTCCGCATCATCAGCCATCATGTCTCCTCCTGGTTCCCTCTACGTCACGATGCAGCCCAAGCCTGAGCTGTCTATCGACCAATTCCATGAGTGGTATAACAACGAGCACGGCCCAACGCGTCTCCGTATCCCTCAGATCTTCACCAACGGTCTTCGTTATAAGGCGACCGACGGCCAGAAGCCTGAATACCTTGCCGCGTACGACGTGACGGACATGCCCCTGCTCGAAACCGAGACGTACCTCACTCTCCGCGCAAACCGATCTTCTCGAGAAGCTGAGACAATTGGACAAGTCGACGTCAAGCGGTATTTCTGGGACTTGGTCCACACCAAGGAGTCTGATCAGTTCACGCCATTGGAGAAGCTCAGTGACGACGAAGCTGAAGGTCACCAGCTTACTGCGGTCACAATTGAACTCAAGGACACCGAGGGCGCTGAGGAAGAATACCAAAAGTGGTTGGTTGAAGAGCATATCCCCATGTTGGCCAAGATTCCCGGGTGGTTGCGCTCTCGCGCCTTCAAGACTTCGTATCTTGAGGGACAGTCCAAGACGACTTTCTTTGCGCTGCACGAGTATGCAAAGGAGAACGGCCAAGGCGGGGAGGCACACAAGGCATCTATGGATACCCCTTGGCGCACTCAAGTCTTTGACAAGTATGTCGCCTCCAAGGGCCGAAGGACGTATTCGCTCTTCTATGTCTTTGGACCTGCTCCTCGAGAGTTGCATTCCCTGTCAAAGCTCCCATCGACAGCTGCATTCACCTCGTCCGACTCCAAGCAGTCAACCGTGCCTGGTCCCAATGCTGCCATCAATTCATTTGTCACAACTCCAGACTCTCTGAATATTCCCTTCCGGCTAGAAGGCAACCCAGACCCCAAGGCCCCCACTGTCGCATTCTGCAATTCACTGTTGACGTCTCTGCACATGTGGGATCCTTTTGTGGAAATCCTAAAGCGCGAGCGTCCTGACATGCGAATTCTACGATATGATACCCGCGGCCGACATGCCGTACCACAACCTCCCGTCGCTGCCACAATTGACCAAGTGGCCGACGATCTCAAAACTGTGCTCGATGCTTTCCGTATCACAAAGCTGCATACTCTTATTGGTGTTTCCATGGGCGGCGTTACCACTCTCAACTTTGCCATCAAGTACCCTGAGCGTCTAGAGCAGTTCATCGCATGTGACTTCAACCCCACATCGAGCGACGCAAACACACAAGCCTGGAAGGACCGCACTCTTATGGCCGAAGAGGACGGTGGCAATGGAATCAAGAAGCTTGCTGAGCAGACCGTTCAGCGGTGGTTCCATCCTTCCACAAACGCCGAGACGGTCAAGTGGATGACCGAGATGGTGGCTGCTAACGACGTCGAGGGTTTCAGGTATAGCAACACAGCCCTCTGGGATTACGACTTGAAGCCCAAGATGGGCGGCTGCAAAGTCCGCGGCCTGTTTGTAGCCGGAGAGGAGGATGCAAAGGGCGCTCTGCCCAAGGCCATGGACGCGAGCAAGGGGCTTCTCGGAGACAAGGGCGCAGAGCTGAAGCTCGTACCTCAAACGGGTCACCTGCCCATGTCTGAAAACCCCCAGGCTTTCTGGGAAGCTGTCCGAGAGTTCCTATGATCTGAACAGGTATATAAGAAACCCACAATAAATAAACAATATAGAGACATATAAAGGATCGCAGTGCGAAATTGACCTTGATTCAAGAGTAAGAGAATCAACCCAAAGAGAATACTGTTTCCTGGACGCGGAGTACTTGGGGTCCCAAAACGGAACCTCTTTCATCCAACGATAAGGCGCAGTGGCGGAGTGGTCTAACGCGATAGACTAGAAATCTATTCTCTTCGGAGGCGTCTGTTCGAATCAGGCCTGCGTCGTTGGTTTTTTTTTTTTGTATCTCTTCACGAAGAGAATGGAATGTCTTCAATTTTTCATGACATGTAAATGGTGTTTTACATTTAAGTTATGCGGATGTGATCGAGGAATTCGGCTGGGAGCTTAACCTACAGTTATCACAATGTTCCACGTCCAATCTTTAGTCTACATTACATCTTGGCTATCTTAAATGAGCACTAGACTGTTAATGATATTAATATTGAGTCTAATCTACTTGTATCCCCATTTTACCTGACTGTGTCCTGTATCCCAAGTCCAGCTGTGGCAGAAAATCGCAAAATGCTTAGAACTTGCACCCGGATTCATCAGTGTTGATGCTCGTCACGACGGAAGCTAAAGGATTTATAGAATGTTAAAACAAACGTGGTATTTTCAGTCAATGGATCTTTTAGATGCCTCAGACTAGTAACTAATAACTAAGTGAAGTTCAAATCCCGTGGGTAGAACATCAGACCCAAGACCACCCATAACCAATTGTTGACTAACTCAACGCCATGACCAACGCCGGTAAGGAGATGCTCAAGTGTCTGTATCATCCTTTCATCCCCTTTTCCGCATTATTTCCATCATACATCCCATATGTGCATTAAACTATGCGCGACGCGCCTTCTCGCTGTGTCCCTTGATGACAGTGGACAAGTCGCCAACGGGGATTTGGATAGGGAAGTCGACGATGGCGAAGAGAACAGCGACGAGGATATACCAGCCTGACATACATGTGACGAACCCAAATGCACCACCAGCCTGTTTTGAAGTTAGTTGTGTACTCGAATTGGGACGACTAGTAGAAGATTCTTACCTTGAGAAGCTTCTGTGCGAGAAGAGCATTGCCAGTGAAGTCCTCAGCGAGAGCCCAGAAAGCAGCAGTGATGAGCATGAAGCAGAATGTCAAGCTGAAGAAGATCATGACAAAGACGACGTTGGTTCGGAGGGCGCACAGGAAGAAGATGAAAGACAAGACGCCCATAAACAGGAGCCAGAATCCTATAGCAATATGTTAGTACAGCGTCTTTTATGGTTATCGGTGTTTAACTTACCAAGACTAGCATTGAAACCTTGGGTAGCAAGACCTTCGGCGGAGGATTTGGCATCGGCGGGAGCATATGCAGCGTATGTACCAAAGGACGGGATGAGAGTGCCACCATAAGAGAACCAGAAACCACCGAAAGAGCAAAAGACACAAGCTGGGAAACTGTTGCCAAGAACCCATTCGAGAACACCGCCGATAATCATGAGAAGGCCGCCCATAAACATGTACACGGCGCTGGGGATGTTGTTAGATGTATTCACCAGGAGGCTTATCAGGGGGAAACATACTTTGAAGCAGCACCACTGCCGCCGGCACCTCGCCAGCCCATGAGATCACAAGTCAGGGGCGTAAAGGCAAGCAAGAAGCCAACAAGAGCACTGGAAATATTGTTAGTATCATAGCTTGTGAACAAAATAAAGAGCATCGTACATTGGTGTCGGGTTGGCAAACTTCTGTCGAAGATCACCCTTGACCTTGTTCATAGGCGAAAGGTACAGCTTCTCGAACAACTCAGGGCTCATCTGAACACTCTGTGCCGTTCGGAACTGGCTCAATGCCTCGCCGCGCTGAGCCTCGGGGTCAAAGTTGCCGTTGAGACCATCGTGCTTCTCGCTCAACTGCTCACTGTGCTCGGTAGTAGCAGCCATTGTGATGATGTCGTCCAGGATGTTTGATGTATTGTTTATTGATCGAAGAGGAGGAGGGAGAGAAGATCAAAAGCAAAATCAGATGCTAGGGGGGTATCTCTGGATGAATGAAGAGGAAGGGAAGGCAAGTCAATGCTTGGTTAGATAGACAAGGAACAGGGACGGACTTTCAAATTACAATCAGGCCATAGCTTCTCCTATATAGTCGTTGTAGGAATAAGCTTGGAGGTTCAAACCCTGGACCTGTTTCTCCCCCAGACCAGGGGCGCGTCACCCTTTGATCCGGCGCCATGCAACAGTTTCCCCAGGTCTTGGAGATCTCCACCACTAGGAGGAGAGGAGGAGAACGGTAGAGTCAAGGCATGCATCAGAGTGCTGTGCTGTAAAAGTGTACTAGTCAGAAGGCGGGGACGATCAGCCGTCTGTCCGTTTAACAGCAAATGTCTACTTTGGCGCCGTGTCATCCGGCAGAGAGAGAGAGAGTCAAGAACGTGGTTTCTATCCATGGAGCTTGAGACTAGTGTTGAAAAATAACACGACGGATGAGCTATGCATGCGAGTGCTCGAGAAGCCAAGGGCATTCCTTGTCTTAGATTAGGCCGTACATACTAACCTTGACCCCAGGTATCTGATTCGACGCATTCCACCAGGACTATTAAGCTTTAGCCACTCATAGCTAAAGAAAGAAACGTTTGCTAACTACCCCAGGTTGTGTTGCGTTGCGTTGCCATGCAGACCGTTGCATTCATCATTACTGTATGATTGCAGCAGCCAGGTTGCGGGGGAGAGTTTGGGGTTCAGATCCCTTGCAACTCCACAGGATCCCTTCGCCCGGTTGAGGAATACAGGTGGAGGCAAGGCTCACCGTTTGTTATACTGGGGAAAAGGACTTCAAAAGAGTTCGTTGGGGATTGTTTGTTCATCAATTGCTTGATGAGTACAAGGTTGTCCAAAGAGGTGGAAAGGCCCTTTGCCAATTGACTATATTCTCCGGATAGCCGACTGGGCTCAGACGTGAGGGGAAGCAAAGCTACTGCTAGATGCAACACACAGACAAAGAGAAAGCACATGACCTTGAAAAATAGAGGCCAAATCTGGGGAACAGCATCAAAGTGTCTGTATCCGTATTGAAGATCGCCGGGGCCCCGGGATCGTATTGGTCCCGCGTGGGAGTTGAGTGAGGGGTGGTTGGTAGCATGTACTTCGGATCCGCTGTCATACGAGTGGATATTTGTTGTACAAAGGAGGTACGTTGTACAGTTGAAGTTTGTAGAGTGTTGTTGTCTGCTTGGTACGTTGTTGATACGACAGTAACATGGCTCTTCTCGATAGACATTAGAGAAAGTGACTCGTCAACCTGATGAATGTAACCTCTTGTAAAGATATTGTCGATATACCGAACATCAATTCATCTGTCTACTGTCGTGTCAGTGATAATATTCTCCAACAAAAGTACTTTTCTATCAAGGTCAATTCCGTTGCCCCAGATTCTGTTTCCCCTTTCTCCTTCTCCCCCAAACCAATCAACCCTTGTCCCCTGTCGAATGAGGGGAAGCAATTCGTTGTGACTGCGGTTCCGAGTTCTTCTAGTTGACGCCAAATCGCGGCTCCGCCTTTTAGACCTGCACTAAAAAGCGTCTGTGATCGGTACTTGGAGATGAGAGTCCAGGGTCTGAGCTGAGTTGATCTGGGGTCACGGGTTAATATAATATCCGAGATCATTCATGATTGGTTACATACAAACTGACTGTAACTCTGCACTGCAAGTCTGTAACCACCGACTCAAGCCGTCATCGACAACTATTCGACCCACAAACTCGACTCAATCGCATTTCAATTGCTTCATCGCAATTATAAAATTCGATGGCTTGACCCATTTGCCTTGGAAGCTCTAGAAGGCTGATAGCATATCGCCAGGTCTTGGCTTGTTCCGGTCCCTGAAGCTCTACTCTTGCTATGACTGTCACTTACACGTCTAGTCTATGCTGTCATCATGAGTACCCAATCCGTCATGACAATATCAACGACGTCACAGTTGGGTTATGATCAGAGACATAGAAAACATTAGATCTCAAAGAATTCAATCTTGTAAACAATAATTGTCCAATTAACCTCATCACGACTCTATATCCTGCCCAATTGACTCTCATATATAACCTAACAAATCAGCAAATATGAAGCACGTATTCGGTGCCGGCCAACAGGGCTCTCTCGCTGTCCCCATCACAGCTGGTATCGCTGCGCTAGGAGCAGGAATATTCTACATGGGTAGATCCAAGCCCGACACCACTCCTGAGCAGGACCGCAGAAACCGCGCCGAGGCCAAGAAGGCTGAGGGCCTTGGTGGTGCAGGCATCGGAGGGAACGCCATCACGGGCGGTCACGAGCTGAGCCACGCGTCGAACTCAAGGCCCAAGGAAAAGACCACAGCGCCTCTCGAGAAGCTCCCCAGCGGCGGAGTAGGGGGTGGCGTTGGCGCCGGAGGTTCCAACGTCCGCACCTCGATCGAGATGACGGCCAAGGAGAGCAGTCCTTCCAAGTCAGGTAGGGCTTCCCGAGTGGACTCATTGATACTGGTGGATTCAATACTGATCATGGTGGAAATGTACAGGAGCTTAAAGATACCCGTGTCGCCAGCAACCTCGGTGGTACACTTTCCAGGAAAGACGCGACGCATCACAACAAATACGAACAGCGTGATTCCAAGTCTTCAGGCGAAAGCGACAATAGGAAGAGCAGTGCAAGGGGGCAGCGGTAACTCTGCCTTGCAGTCATTACAGGTGGCTTTTGGACAGGGGGGAGCCAACGTCGCTGAGAACGGTGACCATTTCCAAGGGTTGCGAGCAATCATACTGAAGAGACGACCAAGAGGTGTCCCAATTGAGTGCGGATTATGCAAAGTACAGAGTAATCATAGCGGAGTTTGTGAGAATTGATAATAATGCTTCACGAGCGTGTCTTGAAAACATCAATTTCCGAGAAATAGGGTCCAAGTACCAGTCGCAACGGTGAAACGGGTACATCAACTTAACCTAGTAATGGTGAAGACCAGTCAGATCTGTTGAAAGTGTATCTAGTACGGACATCAATCTCCTGTAGGTTCATGGCTGAGTTTGTTGAGCTGAAGCTGAAGCTGATCTACGTTGCCTGTATGACCTGCATGACCAAGCTTTACCCCAGACCTGAGAAATCTCATCGTCTCATATACCGACATGTGGCAGGGAACGTCAAGTCTAATTCAGAACTGGGCTGTGCATCTTGTTCCTCGACGATGCTTGGCCAGTGAGCGATAGATACCTCCATGTTTCCGAAATGACCCCAGATTTCAACTCCAGTCGTCCGCGTTGCATCACCACACCCCTGACCAGACTAGACATGCCCTACATGTTTAAGATCCACACTCAAATCGTCTCTTTCTTTAATTCATCCACATGTTGGTCTTGATGGAGGCGGTGACCTTCTTCTAAGCCATCTCCCCGGGAACTTCTGCTCGATACTCGGCGGGTACGTCCAGAATATCGCAAAAGTAGCCATTTTGTTGAGCACATGGCGAAGCGTCGACTGTTTCGGTTGAAAGCGACGCCAGAGCTGATACTCAAAGGCTAAAAACGTGTTTCCGAGGATATTGAGGGATCGAAAGATTCTACTTTGGTCAGTGACTGTACTCCTATTCCATGGCGGTTCAGTGACTTACATGTTTGTGCCAATAAAGAACACCGTCGCTATATCTGATGTCTTCACCCCTTGGTCCCTCTGCGTTATTACTGTGATTACATCGTTCAGAGGCGGTATCCAAAGTCCTAGGATGCTCATCTCAAGGAGCAATGACCAGTGATACGTCCTCAGCTCGATACCCCGTACCATGTTGAGACTGAATACCCAACAACCCATCAGAAAGTTGATCTAAACTCATCAGTACATCTTCCCTTCCAGGCAAATACTGTTAACTTACAATCGTAGGCGCGATAACCATGGTTCTCCCCTTGAAGTACCTCCAACACAGAGCCGACGCAACAATCGTAATCGTCCCCTGCGCAAATCCAGACAGAAAGTAGTAGAGGAGTATCATTCGATACCGTCTATAACACTTCCGATGGAACTCATACTCCTTCCACGCAGCATCCGACGTCACAGGAAATCCACAGTATCGACACACGCAGACCGTCGAACGCGATGCAAGCGTGTACGACCGTCCCACAGAAAATCCCCCCCTGGAAGAGACGCAGTCGATGCACTCGTTAGCCAGAGGGTATCGCGCGTCTGATTCATCTGCTTTGATAAGAGTTTCTCTTTCCGGATCGTATGCAAGACACCGGTAGCAAGTCGACAGCAGCTCAAACTTTATACTCGGGAAGATGAAGCGTATGACAGGTTTGCTCAGGTTGTATCGTAGAGATCGACATGTTCGTCGGAGGGCCTCGACTTGGCCGAATGTGAGATGTTGTAGGATCATGATTTGGAGTTCTGCTGGAAGGCGAAGGAGAGAGTTGTTCATGTTGGGGGCCGTCACCCTAGAGTCGCTGTGAGGTATCTCGTGAAGTGTGCGAGATGTTTTCTGTTTTCCAGTGTTCTTTGCTGTATCTTGCCTCGTTGGGTAAGACTGGATATAATCATCGTCGAAAGTCCATACCTCGCAGCAGAGCTGTAGCAGTATTTCCTCGGCCACTTTGACAAGAGACTGCATGTTCACAGTTCCAAGCGATATCGAGTTCCTTAATGGTATTTTCCTCACAGGTATCCTCCAGTTGATGGACATGGAAGAAAGCATCAGGACAAGGGAATCTCCATATATCTATAAGTCTCATTCATACGTAAGATTCTAGTCTGGTCATCACCATCGTCATCAACGACGTGTTGTCAGCTCTTGGCCAAACCATATCTTATCGTGAAGCCCTCAAATCGCACGCTGATTACCGGTTGTTCGGGAAAACCGAAGCTCAACAGGCTGATTGCCGGGGCGGTTGGTCGAGCCAACACATGCGTAAGCATAGCCTATAAGAGGCCTGTGAGTTGCGTGTCGAAATGGGTATTGCACACAAGTAAACACAGTCAGCATACGCGCTTACCCTACAAGTCTTGTCGTCTTGTTCGAAAATGGACATTTTGTCGATGGAGTTATTTAGTGCTGACATGTCTTTTGCGTTGTCATGTTGGCCAAGGTCATTTGTCAATGTTTAGTACAAAGCCGCAGATGAATCTTTCCTGTTCCAACGAGTATTACATAAATCTAGAGTCTAACACACGGTCTGTAAGAAATGTTATTGGAAAGGTAGTATTTTTATAACATGCCGAAAAAACACGGTTCTTCACATCAATGCTAACGATGAACAAAACTAAGAGTTTCAATCACCAACCAACGCACTACTCAGAATCGTATGCAAACATAAGGAAAACTTTAGCAGTACATCAAATATAAAGTCCTTATATCCATCAATATAATTGCTATATTTAATAAATTCATAGCTACATACAGAGATATGAACACCATAGACAAAACTTCCAAGTCTACCAGTTTACCCTATACATGTCCGTGTTTCCGGTCAAACAACACAAGTCATTCACTGAAACGTCCCTTCTTCATCCACGTTCTACGGAGGAGCCCGTGCGCTGTACTGATGCTCATGTTTCGAGTCATGGATCCACCCAGCTGAAAGTGAACTTCGTAAAATCCATCACTAGAGCTGCTCCTTTCTACAATTCTAGTTAGCATCAACCGTAAAAGCTAGTCCAAGTCAATAAAACGTAGGCTAGTAAATTCGTTTCCAATATGAGAAAAATGACTGGTAGACATGGCGTCACCCTCCCATCACTGCCCAACCTGGTCTGGAAACTTGCTCGGTACTCAAGTTTCCACCAAGCCAAGGTATTCATGCAGGGAATTCAATAGACCCTTTCTATCATCCAGACTATTCCGGCTATACGGAACGATGCTGTCTAATTTTTATCGCGACACTCCACTGAATTGTTCAAAGCGCTGTCAAAGCAAAAATTATTCTCGACCTAATATATGCATTGTTTCCTGGTTCGACTTTGGCTCTAGTCCTTCTGCGATGGAACATCAACGATGGACAAGGATACATCAGAAAAAGCAAGGAAATCGAGAATAGACAAGCCTAGATCTTTGAGCATCTCAATGTACACCAATTCACGGCACGCAGTGTGGCGATAACTGCCATCCATACTCGGAACGGTTCATCAAGCCAACACTGACAGACTCTGTTGGTTCGTGACCCCCAGAAAATAGTAAAAACCCGAGAGCTTGGATCACTAAAAAACGCCATGCAAGGCAAGGAACGGGAGTGGCCGTGCCCAACCCAATCTCCTGGGACCAGTCATTGCACCTCCGAGGGGGTCAGGCAGAGCTGCTGCTGTGCGACGTCGACAAACCTAACATTTGACTGTGACGAGAATGATGTGTTGCAGGTGTCGACAGCCAGAGGGAAGCGGCGTTCTGTCCCATTCGAAGCTATGGGTTGATTGTCGAGAGGGCTGCATATTTTCCATGACAACCCGACACTCCCTTTGTGCTTGATTTGACCCTTCTCTAGCTGCGACTGTGAATCTGTTCCCGCTTAGACCAGTCTAGTCCTTGCGTCATGCAATGTCGTGCGGTATCCGGATTCGTGGGACACTGGAAGAGACCAGATCGTGAGTGTTTCCAACAAGATATCCCTTCGCGTTGACCATCCTCCAAATTAGACCACCATTATAATAATGCTGGAACCGAGAATGATCAATAAATCCAGACCAAGAACCTTATCGGCGAATCAGAATTCACCAAGCGCCTGAAAAGGGTCAAAGTCCAATTTGGTTCGGTTTCTTTGCCTTTTTAGGGTCCATCGGCCTTCGGGAAGCCCGGTCCTAGGCTAACAAAACGGCTCGGGTCGCTGAACGCTAGCTTCAAGGGAGAGAGGCACGGGTCATGATATGCTATCTCGTAATACGACCCCCTGGCTTCAATATCTCGGGTACGAATAATACCTTCAACGGCGTCAAGAGGTCGGGATGTTGAATTAGTAAAGTTTAGTCCGCGGCAGAGTTTGGATCTAAACTGACAACTGGTTAGTAGCACTCCAAACGTCGTCGTTGATGAACATCTAACGTCCTTTTAGTAGCCATTTCTTACCGCTTTTTGGCATAGTCGCCAGCATGTGCCGTCCCAAACTAGAGGTGCCACGAACTCTGTTAACGTCCATGTAACCCATTCCAAGATAAGACAATGCCGCGCATCATAATGACTTGATACTGTCAGAGCCAAAGCCAAAGCCAAGCATGCAAAAGGGTCCAAGTGTAAATAGGCGAACTAGTTCAGCTCAGGTTCTAGACTCAACAGCCAGCTTGATGTAGGGCCAGATAGATAGTGGGACTCCTGCCCTGCCCTGTATCGAGAGAGCACCGCATCGTCAGTTCGCCACAACCAAGATTCTCTCGTTCTCCATCGTCAATGTCTTGGTTTCCATACCTCGGCTAGCAAGCGAACGTCAATACTGGCACAAGCTAGTTTGAGGTCGCCGAGAGGATATTACACACACGCTCTATACTGGCACGTTAGTCAACCTCAGAGAACAACTTTAATAACATCAAAGCGTTCGAGCCTCGACAACATGTATAGGCCATCAGGGTTACATATAACCCAGTGTTCAACGGCATTTGCCGTATTACACACCCGAGAGTTTCCCTGTTGAGTTTTAGTCGAGGACCCGCTGTTTGATTCATAGTGTCATGCCCATGTTCAGAACACCACCATTCTGTCTATATCTGGCAAAGCTCATCACGAACTGCCAAGATCTCTGAGGTGATTGTAGATCATCTGTATTGTGGGCCTGTTGAAAATTGAAGTCGAAAGAGTGTATCGGGCCCACGGGCATTTTCGGCCTGTCAAGTCCCAAGTCACTGTAGCAAGCCCAAACTCTCCGATTCGAAACGAGTGACAACGGCAGTGACTACGGCACATATCCTGCCAGTCTATCGCCAATAGCTTTGTTTCTTTCTCCGCGACGCCACTTGCTGAGTCGAAACTTCAAGTTTCCCTAACCAAAACCCGTGTGGTGGGCCAGGGGGCACCGTCCTGCTGCCAATCCTCTTTTGCAACTCAAGGTATTCGGCCCTCCCCTCTAAGCGGAAGCGTTTTAGCTCAGTTAGCACGTCTCTCATCCCTTCCAGTTCAACCCCTGAAGGCTCTTTGATTTCATGGGGTATGGTCGCCATACACCACGCTGTGTGAAAGACTAATTCCGTCGAGGGCACACCAGCTCGTACCTGAGCAGGGGAAGCGGGGCCAATATCATCGTGCACTTTGTGATGCAGGGCCAAGCTCCTATACTGACGCAGCACAGGGTTCTTACCATCCCTGGGACCTATCCAAACTCGGATGCTGGATGACTTCCCGTCCATCCATATGTCAATGTCCAAGTGGCTCCCTTCAGGTTGATCTAAGTCGTTTAAAGAAGAAGAAGAATCTTTTGGTAATAAGTTGTAAATTGAGTTTGCAGGCGAAACAATTGGCGGGCGTTCTTGCTTAGCCTCATCCTCGAAAAAGCTGAACCCTGCTTCTCCCGAGTTCAGCAGTTGCTGAGCATCTATGTCCTCCGCAAGGTACGAATCCTGTTCGTGGGGGTCTGGCTCGAACTCGAGCCGAAAGTGACGGAGACCGGTCAAGACGCCGGGTCCCCGCCGCGAAGATATGTCGAAGATTGCACGCTCTTGAGCAGCCAGTAGCTGCAAGAAATGTGTCAAGCAATCTATCAGCGGGCCACTTGAGCGCCGCGGAATACAGGTGAGGGTCAAGGATTCTATACGTGGATTCATGTCGGGGATGAAAGCTTCGGGGAAAGCGTCCTTGACCCGAGGGAGTATTGAGTTCTCACACACGTACAGACGAGCCAGAGTTGACAGCTCGTCAATCTCCAGAGTAGGGATCCTTGTGACGATTGAGTGATGCAATCTTAACACCCTGAGGTTGGATGAGAACAAGGGTCGCAGGGTCCATGCAGCACAAAACCCGTGCAGTTTTGCCATTTTCGGCCATGCCGCGGCGATTGCCTTGGAAGAGGGAATTAGTAGCATAGAATCACAGCTGAAGCTCTGTAGATGCCCGCGGCAATGTGTCAACAGCTGCACAGCCCCAAGGGACGAGATCTGGTTACCAGACAAGTTCAGATGCGTCAGCCCCTGAAAACCCTGAAAGCTAGATGGTGGGAGGTAGGGGTCCTCGCCTTGAAGACCCTGGCAGACAGCGTTTGCCGAGTCACACTTGATGCGATCTCTTCCATCGAGTCTCTTGAGCAAATGCTCTTGAGGCAACGTAGCATGAGCATCATATGATGGCGCGTCAGCCAGGTGTCGATTTGGGTGACTGAAGGAACCACTCCAATCAGACTCGATGATGCGTACAGATGCACCGAAAATAGGGGATGTGGTTCCGAATTCCAGCTTGCCCTCAACATCAAAGCGAGTGTCCGACCGTAAATCGACCGGACACATGCAACGCGTCCCTAGATGATACAACGCTGCATCCGTTAGTTTGTTATCTTCCAGATCTAAGCTCCAAAGACGAGTGCCAAAGCAATTAGCCAGATTCTCGACCGCCGCATCGTCAACCTCCTTGCCTTGAAGTTTGAGTATGCGGAGCTCCGGCAGAGTTCCGCTCTGGAGAAGGGGCCGAATAGAGCCTGATATGCGAGAGAGGTCGAGATACACCAACCCCTGAAGAGAGGAGATGAATTTTGTGGATAGCGACAGAGGACAGCCCACCATACTCAGTAACTGAACCTGCCGGCCAGCTTCAGATAGGAACTCGGAAGGGTCGAGATCCTCGTGGCCATCAATAAGAACGCAGTTCAGGTTAGGCAAGTATCTAATAGCACTTTTCAGACAGGCATTGAGTTTGCTAGCCATACTGAGAGAGCAAGTTCCCCTGACAGAGCGAGTGTCCAAGACTCGAACAAGACTTGCTGTTTCGGATCGTGTCCGGCCCAGCTGGCCCAAGACTGCACCGACCAGCCAGTCTAGATCTGGTAAAATCAGTGAGAATTTGTTTGAGAAAAGAACACTACGTTGACTTGTCGCACTGCTCGGCTCGCGCGGGCTTACCATGTTCTGAATCACGGCCTGCAAGTCTGTCTGAGCTGGTGGCCAAAAGACGTCCCCATATTCGTGGGGCAAAGATCTCCCAGAAGTGACGATTTACACGGCAAAGAGCGGCAAAGTCATTTGGAGAGATGTAGGGAGTTACAAGACGGACCCAGTCTGCGGACACTGCATCTTGGTAGGATGGAAGCGAAGCCATCACGACCCAGTCCAGCAGCTTACACTGACTGACATTAGGCCACGGTCGGGAAGTAGGCACTGTTCGGCGAACGGGACCGAGGGGCAGGCAATGTATCCGTGTTACCAAAGCGGTATAGTTAAACTGTAGGAAAAGGGACTCAATACAGAGGCTGATAAAGAGGGCTCCGTTCCTCAGCTGCTGGTGATGTGAGAGGTGAGGTGAGGTGAAAGTGGAGATTGATTGATTGATTGACAGTCGGAAGGAGACCGTCTTCTCTGGTTATTCCTATTGGCTGGCAGATGCTGCCTCCGCTCAGGCCGCCGCTGACGCTGTGGACGATACAAGTTACAAGGTCACGGCAGGCACAAGCCACTAAACAACGGTGCCAAGATCTGACGCTACACTTGCGATTGGGTTACAGGGGTAAATCAGCCACCAGCTTACAGTGTGATCGGAACAACGGTGAACTGTATGGCGTACTAACAGAGCCAACTGCCCGCTTACTAGTCTAGACTACGGAGTCTAGGGGTGCACAGAGCAGGCTATCGAGGTGCTAATTCCACTGACAAGTAGCTGTCATAGGTTAGTACCGGGATACCTCTTGTGTGCCTCTGTTGACGTTGAGTTATAGTTTCACGTCGACTGCAAGCTGACATGGAAGGTCGTCAATCTGTCAATCTGTCATTCTGTCACTCTGTCATCAATGTAACGCTGCAAGTTTGACAGACTCGGTACGTGGTAACAAGCAAGAGAGCTATCATTCTCACATTTCTTGCCCCATCCATCTTGCATTGCAGTCATTTCTGCTAGTAATTCCCACAATAATACCAGGTCAAGGTATCCGTAATAGCAATGCAGGTAATAATGTCCCTTGTCTCTCATCGCTTGAGCCCAACCAATTCTACGTGCGCATTCTTTCCCCGCGATCTATCACATTTTGCAAAATGATTCACCCACGAGGTCAACTAAATGACGGAACCCATATCCCGGCTTCCGTCCTGTTGAAAGGTACAGTAGTTCGTATGCAATGCATATGCATACATAGCATGCAATCTGCTACTGCTGCTACTGCTGCT
>LXHY01000153.1:0-75063 GCA_002093855.1 Fusarium praegraminearum | reverse complement strand
TGCACATTTGATACCCCTGCGGACTGTATGAGTGTCTGCATCCCCTGGTATTAACTACAGTCAATAATATCCACCAAGTGATTATTATTCCCACTTAGTTATTCTAAAATAGTGTTTGATTAGCTGGCTGATCATCTACTGACCGAAGTTAAATCAATAGTGCCTCGATAGTTAGTTTTGTCTAGGCTGGACTAGTGGCAAAAACAAGCATAGTAGTCAGGGGTATTAAGCATACACCATAACCTTGGTCGAGAATTGCGGCATTGCAACTAGTGAGCCTGCGGTTGCTTAACTAAGACTGAAAATGGCTAAGCAGCCGGATGAATGACCTGGTCAAAGGCGGTGGTATTATTTATGTGAAAGATTTATGCATACTAATCGAAATAGAAAGCTATATAATCTCTATAACCTTTTCTTCTCGAATACCATCGTCTCGACAACTCGCACATAAGCCACCACACTTTTTATCAACAACCTCGAAGTATGATCCAACCCTAACGAATTCCCGCGGTTCTCCAGTTGACTGAAGCGTCAGTCCGACCTTTTCATACCCTTTCAACTCGTCTTGATGAATTCCCAGTTCAAACAAAAAGACCTCCGTGGGTGGTGTGTTATGACGATCAGACGAAAGCACTTGACATGCCATATCACTACGTGTCGCTTCTAGTCGAGATGGCAACATGCGTCGAGTCTGGCACGAGATGAGCCCTCTGAGTCGAAGCCTGCCGCTTTTCACAGCACCGTAAACGAAGTCAGGGTTGACGAGATCAATGTCTACGCTGAGTACTGTAGCTGTGGGCTTTATGTAGAACCTCGGAGACGTGTATATGATGATCTCTGGGACCGAAATCCAGGACCAAGAAGGGCCTTGTAGTCTTGGTAGGGCATCGCGCTTGGGATCTTTCGTATATGTGAACCACGTCAATTCTTCCAGAAATTCTGGCTTCCAAAGGCCAGCTAAATAGTCTGATGCCGTGAGATCAGATCTTCTTGAGACAAGGTCTTGGGCCACAGCAGCAATTGCAATAGGTCTGTCCTCCACGTTACTCAGATCGCGGTAGGTATACTCCGTGACAAGCCACATCCATTCACCTAGAGGATAATCACCCAACCATCCAGCCGCGATACTAAGACGGTGATTTTCATCAACTGTAATACCGAAGTGCTGGCACTTACAATGCCATTCCATAGCGGACTTTGTGAAGCTTAGCATCCGCGATGAAAGTAATTGCTCCTGGAGCGTCCATGCTCTGCGCTCAATAGGTTCTATGTCCGACTGAACCATAATATCATAAGCCTCTGAAACCAATTGGGCTATATCGTATATGCCACTGACGCATACAGGAAGGGCTATGCCGGGCATGTAGGCTTGGCGATCTTGGAGGAACCCTTCGTCAGCTGATGACGCGCAGGAAGCAGCGATTGTAAGGATGGCGCCACTAAAAATGCCAGCCATCTTTCGCAACTCCTCGTCCTTATCGGACACCCCATTCTCATTGCTATGACTTTTGTCCTCCTGGATGATGCAGATAGAATCGACCCAGAGATACCGGATATCCATCTGGCGACAGACATAAACAGCATCACGGATAGTCAGGGGGAGATCTTGTAACAGAACCTCCTGATAACGGTCTCGCACGTTGAGATATGTTGTTTGGGATATTTGAGGTCCGCCCCAACAGTACGACAAGGCGGCCCAGGCTGGACTTTCGATAGAACATGTGTCAACTAATCTTGTCCTGCCCAATGTCACGTCCAGCAAACGTGAAGGGGCTGACCCGGCTTGCTCGCATTCACCATGTTCTCTTAGACACTTGGTCAGCAACTGTCGAGCGCGAGAAAATGTCCGGTCAGAGTTGATGCAAGGATGAATCAACGTTCCCGAAGTTCCAGGATCGGAGATTAACGATAGTATTTCTTTTACACAACGTATTAGTCAGTTGCCATGCACTAAAGAAACATGTTCATCATATTACCTTTTGGAAGCCTGATGTCAAACTTCAGATCTGCAGTTGATACCATACAAGCTAATGGTTGAAGTCCGATTTTGACATAGGGAGTCGGCAAAGGTTCCGTGTCTTCGGGGTCTCTGCGGGGGAATTGTTTCACGACATCGAACACGGGACATTTGAGCTTGGCCTCATCGAAGACGTCTTGGGAGAACTCGAATTTCGAAAGCCTCCGCCTCCAAGGGAAGGGTGAATCCGGGACCCCCCAGTTCGGCTCATTACCATGGCCACTTCCAGGATCGTCTGTCTGATCCAGAAGAGCTAGAGGGGTCAGGTCAATGAGGATCTCTTGGCAGTAAGAGCATGAATGGAGACCATAGCTGCGGGCTTTTGCAACAAGCCGAGTAACGGTATCTGAATCCATCTTGAGGAATGGTTAATGATTTGCCATGTTGTTTCAAGAGTATTTATAGTAATTAAAAATATATGATGTGGAGGGTTTGTATATGTCAGATGATAGTTGGCTAGGCATCAATACATATGCAATGATACCCAGGGAGCTAAGAATGAGGCATTAAGAAGGCAGACAATGAGAGAGTCCGAGCACAGATTTTGAAGAAGTCCACAAATATCTCCAGACTTCTCACCCGATAATAAGCTCTCTACTTACGACACTACGAGCTGGAATTATCTGGTGCGGTCTTATGCCACTGGGCGCAACTAGTGCTCAGATTTTCGTGTGTACAACCCGCGTTCTAATAATCAATTATCGTATTTATAAACTTAATATTGTTTAACAAAAAGAAAACAACACTAGGAAACCCTATCAAAATGAAGATCATGACGCTAATGTAAAACTATCGAATCCTCCAACATTCACTAACCTCGATGTGCCTAGGCTAGTTGCCATAAAGATCTTGGGAATCTACTCATCGAGGCTAAATAACAACGCTAAAGGAAATTAGAAGAAAAGCAAGGGGAAAGGAGAAAACAATACAGAAGCAGCGCGATTTCCTCAATTTCCATCTTTCTACACTTCCGTTCTGTTACTGCACTCCAACCCGTTCCTAGATAATCCCACCTCTTCACAATAATCATGGTCGCTATTCGCTCGTTTCTCATGCTCCCGACCGTCGTGGGAGTTGTATCAGCCGGACTATGCAAACCTCAAAGCTCCATTGCTACCACTGTCTCGCAGACCAGCAGCTTCACTACACTGTCCGCGGCGCCAACCACGGAATCATCAACCATGTTCCTGAGCGAATCCACTGTTGAAACAACCGCCGTATCTACCACTTTCTTGGGTGAAACTACTGAGACCACCGAGGCTACTACGACAGCCGAAGAGTCTACCACGGAGATCATCTCGGACACCATCTCGACGGACACGGCTGAATCAACTCTCACGACCCTTGCCACATCCTTGGCAACAACTTCAGAAGCCGCAACCTCTGAATCGACAACTACAACGACTGCCGCCGCAGACCCTGTCGTCACGTGTCCCTCATCCACCACTCAATGTGTCAAAACGATTGAAATCAAGTGTGGCGGTCTCTATGCAGGCCTTAGTGACCCTATACGCACCAATACCCTAGACGATTGTGTCCAGGCGTGCGCCAAAAATACCAATTGCCTGCAATTTACTTACAACGATGCAACCAACTCTTGCTTCATGGGCCGTTCTGATGACCAAGACTTATACTACGTTTTTGGGTATACAGCTGGAATAAAGGGAAGTTGTTAGATGCTGCAACTGAGAGGGGCGCGGGGTAGATTTTAGTCATACTCGGTTAGACAAATACAAGGTTAACAGAGTAGTTGTACCCAAGCTTTTTATCTGAGTCTCTCCACTGAATTTGATCTCAGCCCTCGTCGACCATGTCATTCTTCTCTCGGGTCAGATCTCGATTACGTGATCTGGCACCGCTGCGACCGCGTATCTTTTCTAACCCAAACTTCATTCGAATCCCTGCCTGCAACAAGGTTGAGGAAAAGACACTACCAGATTATCTTCCAGCGCGCTATTATCCTGTGCGTATCGGTGAAGTCTTTGTCGATCGATATCAAGTTGTTGGGAAACTTGGATTCGGTGCTAGTTCGACGGTGTGGCTGGCAAAAGACCTGATGTAACTGGCATTCTATTCTCCCATAATTCACAGTCCCAATACTTACTCAATGATGTAGGAAGAAAACACATGTCTCTCTCAAGGTATTTATACGCTCACAAGCACATCGAGAACATAGACCCCAGCGCATCCAATCATCTCAATACCTCCGATTACGAAGGAAAGACTCCGCTTATGGTCGCTTGTGAGAAGGGGTGGAAGCAGGGTGTCGAGGGCTTAAGTCAAGCCGGTGCCAGGTGTGATCTCCGTGATGACCGTGGACGTACCACATTGCACTACGCAATGATGTCTGGAGATCTAGAAATCATCGAAGCTATTACGACAAAAACGAGCTTCGAGCTGCTTCTAGTGGCAGATAACAATGGAGTGTCGGCGTTCGACGTCTTCGATTTCAACCAGGCCACCGGCGCCCATCTTGATAATATTATGAATCATTTTGTCAAAGGTGTTTCCGGTGATAATCCGCAGAGGGAAATATTGGATTGGGCTGCTAAAGAGCCAAATAGAAGCAAATTGTTTCGAATGATGGTAGCAAGCCTCACAGGAAATGACATTTTTGACAACATCAATGCCAATGGCCCAAGTCTATTTGAACAGGCAGTTCACTCTAGACTTCCATGGGTCCTCTGGATTCTCCTCGACAACTCTCCTGCGACTTCCGAGACCCTGATATCTGTCCAGAACGCTCAAAAACTCGCAGGAAAGTTACGTCTACAAGACAACAAGTCAATGAAGCTGGCACGAACCGACAATGGGGATTACCAGAAAACAAATAAGCCGGTCCAAGACAAGTCGATTCTATTAGACATGCAAAACTACCTGAAGGACTTTGCGGTGGCAGAAACATATAGGCGAAGTTTGTCTAAGCCGGTACAGGCGCGAGAAGGACTCAATGAGGTACTTTCCGGATTTCAAGCTACCATTACCCAATTCTTCGACCGTCAAATTGGGAGTTCGCAGAACACAACCAAGTGGATCAAACATTGGCGGTCGGTCCAAGAGGTGATTTATGATGCAGGCCCGGGAAAGATTGCTCAGGATGCGATGAAGGCGTGGTTCCCCAATCCGCGGAGTTC
This sequence comes from Fusarium praegraminearum, assembly GCA_002093855.1. Lineage (NCBI taxonomy): Eukaryota > Fungi > Ascomycota > Sordariomycetes > Hypocreales > Nectriaceae > Fusarium > Fusarium praegraminearum. The sequence goes on along the minus strand of LXHY01000153.1, from coordinate 69,912 downwards.
CCCTGAGCTCTCCGACATGCTCAAGGACAAGATGCAAATCACGACGAAGTTGAAGTGGATTCACCTGCCGGCGACTAACGTAAGGCACTATGTACACTGATATCGAAAACAATGGCTAACCAGACGCAGATGGTTTGGATGGAAGTATGACTGAACAAAACATAGACAACGTGACAAGTATTGACTTGATACAGGACCTCATGAAGAGGATTTTGAAAGAGAGCAAGGTATCTACAAGACTGACACAGAGTTTTGTATCATTCTTACGCAGCAGTTGGGTTCAAGTACCCGATCGCACATCTGCTTCACGGTTAATGAGGCCTCTCTACGTATCCAAATCAAGCGATGAGACCGACGTCCAGGAAAATGCTGATTCGACTTCTGACTCTGGTGCTGATGCAAAACCTAACAACAAGACGAGACCGCTGGTTATATCTGCATCTTATGCAAGTTACAATGCAACTTTAATGATTTCATACAACTAACGAAACACACAGATGCCATATCTTTCCATGTCCAAATACATCCCCCCCTCAACTGCTAGTGCAGCAAGTCGTGAAGAAGAACTACACAAAAAGCTACTAGAGGCTTACAAGGATGATGCACTTCACCAATCTGCTACACTGGATGAGTCGTACTACCACTTTGGGTCCGATGAAGCGTCTAGAGCAGACCAAGATGCCCGCAACATGACACAAGTTGTCACAAAATACCTCAATGGGAAAAAAGAAGAGGAAAAGGTGAAAAAGGAGGAGGAGAAGAGGAAGAAGAAAAACAGGGAGAAGAAAGAAGACGAGCAGCCTAGTGGCCCATTCAATGTGGTAAGAGTCAAACAGCTTTGGGTTTGGACCACTCTAGATGGTAAGTCGCACAGAATTAATCTCTCTGTCCCTTCTTTCGCTTCTCTAATAATTTTCTCGTTTCTTTAAAGAGTGGGTTATCACTGCCACATCGCATCCAGTAGACCAAGTACAAGAAGACGACCTGCCGAAAGACTTCTTGAATCATCCCGCCATACAGGAACAGATCACAGCAGCATCATCTCAGTCAGGATTTACGGCTCGCATTGCAACACTTATTGCCAACTATTGTGTGGATGCATACGAGAGAAAGAGGACTAGCGAACAGGTCGACACCAGTCAACACAGCGATAGTTCGAGTTGCAACAGCCAGATTGTTAGGGAAGAACTTTCCACTCGCTCAATACGTCAGCTTTTCTCTGACATCGTCAACGAAAATGTGAGTGTTACCTATCCGCAGATGAACTCCAATTCAGATATGACTTAACTAATGGAATTGTAGGCGAGAGAAGAGAAGAGACTCTTCGATGATTGTCATAACTTGTGCGTTGACCATACTCTAGTCACTTCCAACGAACTATCTAGTCAGGTCAGAGCTGACATAACAATTACCAGAACACAGTCGCGGAAGAAAGGCAACGACGACCACCTGGAACTCATTCTCACACAGGCTTCGCAGTTGGCGTGCGATATTAAGGACCTCCGTGACGAACTCAATATGCTACGAAGCATCGTCAACTTTCAACTGACTGTTCAAAAGGAAATGCCTGGGAATACTAAAGGTTCCAGTAGTATTACCGGTTACTACTTCTCTAAGGATCTTGAGGAGCTAGAGAATGTTGCAAAGAGAACACAGGAGAGCGTGAGCGAATGTTCCAATCGTGGATACTTCATAATCGAGAAAGCTAATATCGGGCACAGGTCGATACAATCTTGACCCTCGCTGAGACTGAGATTGCAAACGATCAGGCACGACAGGCTACGAGACAAGGAAGAACCATGATGGTATTTACAGTTGTCACCATCCTATTTGTAGGTTGATCAATATATCAAATATAGCTCTCCCATGCTGACAGATCTACTCTAGTTACCGCTCTCCTTCCTTTCGTCCCTATTCGCATTGAGCGAAAGGCCATTCACACAAACCCCCTTCTGGGTTCATGTTATAATATGTAGGTGTCTCACCCACGCGTTCTAGTAACCTCATACAGATAACTTACAATTTCTTCAGGGACCGTTTCCTTCGCATTTTTTGTTCCCGTTGCGTCTATTGCTCTATTCTCAGACGCTGCTGCTCGACAGTGGAACAAACTCTGGGATCCGATAGAGCAAATCGTGATAAAGTATTGGTGTAACTTTCAGGAAATGCAGGAGAATAGGAAAAGACTGAAGGAAGCAGAGAAAGAAAAAGAGGAAGACAAGAAGAAACGAGAGGCAGGGGAAACGATACAAGAGATATGTGAGAACATGCGGGCCGGAGCCAAGAGGGAACAGGGAGAGTTCATGAGCAACCGACCTGATACATCACCTGTTTAATGGCAAAATTGCATATGAGTTTCTTTCGGATACATTTCGAACAGTAGTACTAGTGCCTATAGATGAGCCGTTAACAACAGCTCAGCTACGGGACAACAACTTAAATCCAGTTATATGTCTTCCATCTGGCATCAGATAATGATACCATTGGTGCAATCATCGAGGCTTTCTTATTCTAGATTTACAATTAACGGATGCAGGCGCTAGCATAGAACAACTTTAAGCGTGAATTGGCAGCTGAAGAGTTGCCACCCAGAATTCCAAAATAAAGCGCTTAAATCATCAGTCTACGTGAACAAGGTATTTTTGCACCTAGTTGTCAGCAGTCAGTAGTTTTCGGATACTAATGCCAATTGATCATAGCGCCGTCAAGTGGCCAGCTCAGGCAAGACATGGCGCTAGGTCTGGAGCAGTCCAGCCCTGATGCATCCAGACTATCGTCAAGCTATCTAGTTATCATGTCAATAGCGGCGTGGATTTCGAACTATTGCAGTCGAGAACCAATAATATCTCCCCATGTATGCATAAGCATAGAACTATCGCTTTTGTAGTTACTATTCGACTTCAAACGTCCTGGAACATCAGCTATGAGCAGTATGCCTAGATGCTGTCAAATGCATCTATATAAGCCAGCTGCCCTTTCATATAGAGAGCTTAACCACTACCAACTCATCTTCACTCTATCAATCCGTCTCGCAACTCACCCATACAACCAAGTCTTTCCATTTTCATCACCCCAAATTTCTTCCCTCCAACTACAGACGTCACAAACAATGAGCAGCCCCTTAGACTCATTCTACTCCGCAGCCGCCAGCTTTGCCAAAACTGGGCTCGACCTCATCAACCCAGACCGAGCCGTTGTGGTCTGGTTTATGAACAACACCGACCAGGAATTAACCTGGTCAGACTCTGGAGTCGACCATGGAGAAAGATGTGAACTCGCACCTGATACAATCGCCCCTCGGCAATGGGGGAAGTGGGCTTTGCAGTCTTGTGGATTTCAGACAGGGTGTGAAGGCTGGATCACATGGGTGTTCAATGATGGAACCAAGGTCGAACTGGGATATGATAACCCGTACTATGGGTCTAACTCTTATTCCTGCAGTGTCGGCTCATCTTCGTATACTGTTAGCAGGGAGGGAGGGGATGGAAATGTCACTCTTGTCAAGTTTATTCTGAACCAGAACTGATCGGGCCTGATCGAGGGGCTAGTGGTAGTTAGAGCTTCATTAACTGACGAAATGGTCTGAGTTAATGAGATCAAAGAACATGAGCGATGAGTTGAAAATGACCATTTAATACTCGCCTTAGACAAAGTGACCTTTTCTCAAAGGTAGTTGTCAGACAAAGCATGTCGTGAAAGTTTTCAATCACAACAGACTCGAGTCAATTATTTACTGAAGGCTTCCCCTTTGGAGGTATGTGACGAGAACGCAACTAGAACTTGATCAAAGAAGAATTTCCGAAAGGGTCTTCTGTCATTAAAGTTGGCTACTTGGGCATTCCCACTATATAGATATGTGAGCACCGGAACATGGCATCCAGTCCAATACAACACCCTGTTGTGCTAGTGGAATGCTAATGAAACAAGGCCTGGAACCATTCCCAAGCATCCTTAAAAGTATTCTTCACATCCTCCCAACGCTGCTTGACCGTCTCCCACATATTCTCAAGCCAAGCGATAACAGCCTTCAAAACACCGTAAATCGCATCCATCGCCATCTTCCAAAACGCGAGGAACCCGTTAGTCATATGAATCCAGATGTCGGTAGCCGCCTGCTGCTTATCTTCAGGCAGCTTGTCAATAAGCCTCTGAGCTCGATCAAACTGCTGATCGATAATTTCAGCTGACTTCTTTTTAGCTGCTTCTCTGGCTTTCTCCATTCGCGCCCTGGCACTCTCCTTGCCAGTGCTTTCGTTCTTGATAGCATCAGAAGTCGCTTTGACATCGTTGGCAGCTGTCTGATGTTCTTCAATCAGCTGTTTGCCCAGGCTCTTTAGCCCATATTGTTCGTCGTCAGACCCGAGCTTCAGCGAGTAGGATGCTTCGGGCTTGGGGAAAGACCCGGCGCTGACGCTCTGGAGGTCCACTCCAAAGGCTGTGTTATGGACCTCAAAGTACGCATCGAGGTTGTCTTCCTGGAGACTGGACCGGTAGAGGGCTGCAGTCTCTCGGAGCTTGACCTCCCAGGGGCGAGCTTCAGTTGCAGTAGTGATGGCCATGGTGACTTGAGCTCAGGAGTCAGTGTCTATCCTTATCTGTACTTTAGGGTGTCTGATGTATATCAGTCTTAAAAAACTTACAATGGTATAGAGCAAGTGTTCAGTATAGTAGTGTTGTGATTGTAGATTGTAGAAGGTGATGGTTTGAATCAAACTCTGCCGGTGTATCTGGCCTTCTTATAGGTTTTCTGTCATAGAATGAGACCGAAGATCATAAGAGGCCACTTCATAAAAATGAAGACTGATGTCACAGATCGTCGAGCCAAGAATTCATTACGAAGACTTACGGTGTACTTGCCGTCGTGGAAAGCAGCGCAATGGCCGTGTCCTCGCATGGTGTAGTATGCATGTCTCAGCTGCATTGCCAGGACAGTAACTCTTCAGTTCTGCCCGCGGTCCAGGATATCCCAAACATACATCCGTGCAATATCCGCCCAATACCCATACAGCATTTATACAAGTCGTTATAACTGTCTATACCAAAATTGATATTCCTTTAGCTTGATGTATCAGCCAGTTATAATAAGTTAGAGCCCTTGAATATGTATTTCATATGTCTTATATCAGCTTAAGTTTCGTCGAAAAGTCACCATAAGCCATAATCTTCAGAGATACGTACGTAGGCGTAGATCGTGATGGTACATCGATTATTCCCGCTTTTTGATAGTACAGTTTGTAAGAGCAAGGGATTACTGAGACACGGGAAAAGATCATCGTTCTCTTCAGCAAGAATGAACCCTGCCATGCCTGCCTGGATATGTCCGAGATAACATCATGGCGCAGCAATGCCCTGCCAGGAGTCTATGAAGTCCCTTGGTTGAATATTTTTGCTTGCCTAGCAGTGTAGACACGTTGATCCCGTTAAAACTCGTTCATCTTCAACCCCATTGGGCCTGCCGCATGTCAATGCAAAAGGGATCGGCTGTATTTTCTCATTCTATGTCGGCAGTGAAGTAGTAGGCTCCATTAAGAGAACGGCATATGTCCATTCGTCTCTGTATTGCTATTGGAAGTTATTCGAGCTCTTTTTGATCTAATGCGAGTCAAGTAGAACTGACGAAACATAAAGAGCCGAAAATGGGGCAATAAGCGCGTCTATCAGACGTGTCGACTTGAACAGTGATGGCACAGACGCCAAGAAGCAGGAGTGGGGAGCTGAAAATCGATGGCAGCTGAAACCCAAAAGGAGCAATTTTCATGAGTGATCTCAAACTAGTTAGACCCTGGGTCGGGCCGCCCCGTCCGTCGAGTTCCGTCAGCCGGCCTTATTTTCTGTGTCAAGACAACGTTAACACCACCATATGTTGGCCGTTAAGGCAGTGGATGTGATCGAATGCTTCAAAGCAGTACACCGTGTCACCTTGGCTTGATCCACCATGGACAAGTTGCGAGTTCCAAGATATTGCTCAATGCCGAAATAGGCTAGGTAAAACAGTCCGATGCAACACTGCTGACAACGGAGCTCAACTAGGGTTGAGTCTCAACGTGAGGCTGGTATTGGGAAACCAGTACTAATGTGTTAATGAAAACGTGCAGTTACCCTGTCATGTTGTTGGGTCAGGCTTGTCGTACTCTGTAGTCGAGATATAACAGGTAGATACCTGAGGTGGTGTCTATCTTATTGATGAATTACACAAGACAAGTTGGGATCAGGTGACTGTATTGAAAGCCGTGTCGTGTATTGGCAAACCATTATATCAACTTCTCCATGGGCACACAAGCAGAATCCAAGATAAACAGCGCCGCACAACTGCACCACAGTTTTAGGCTCAACTGTGTCATCGAAAATGTCATAGATACGCCTTATTATGTATTCGTGTATATGAATTAGAATAGCCGTTCAGGTATTGCATTCTTTGGCTAAATGAGATGTGTACTAAATGACATAATATAGAAACCAAGATGCCTTTCCATTGAAACTAACCCTGCGGTAACGATCGACCGCCCTCCTTGCCTACTGAACTATCTCAGCGCCTGAGATCAGTCTTCGGTGTCTCGACAACCTCATCTGGAGTTTCTGTGGTATCTGGAACCTTGTAAATCTGCTGATTCCACAAGTGCCCGCTCTCTTCGACATTCTTGACTCCCCGGGTAGTCTTGCGCCGCTTAATAAACCACCACAGAGCTACTAGGAGCATGATCACCATGAACCCGACAGCAACACCTATGCCTACGGTAGCACCGCTGCTCAAACCACTACCACCGTTCCCTGGATCTTCATCATCATCTCCACCTTTCGAATTGGAGGTTGAGCTGGCAGACTTGTCCGTAGTGCTGCTTGCTGTGGAAAGTTCGGGAGGCAACGTTACTCCAGCGCTTCGCAAAGCCACGCGTGCTTCAGATTGAGGTGAAAAGCGAGAAATATCGGATTCCTGCCATGCGACAAAAATCGGATTTGCATAGTAAACTGTACTGGTGGTGATAGCACTTCCATCGACAATCTCGACTCCGGAGGTGCTCACACTCCGGCACGAAAACTTACTTTCCGACACTGCTGCGGCATTCCTAGACTTGTTTTAGCGACGGAATAACTGATTAGGTGCAGCTTGTGCTTACGATGGACAGCAGGTAGCAAAGGTTATGTCGGGTGCATTTCCACGGGTCGATATCGACGTTGACACGTATACGTACGAAAGAGGGCATATACCTGGCGAGTACGCTTTGCTCGAGCTGTACTGGTACTCTTTATAGTTCGAAGGGTAGCATGACTCTTTCCTTGCGCCGTCGTCTAATTCGCGCAACACTGCATAGTCAATTGTTGTTTATCGGAAGGCATCGTCTTCTGTGCAATCTTCATTTGGTGTAAATATGCTAGTTAACGGTATCGAAGACATTTCCGTGGTAGTTGTTGTCTCATCAGTTGATGATAGAAAGAAAAGGGAAGAAACAACGCACCAGGATACCAGCAGTGAGCAACTTATATTCCCTTCCTTGGCCCCTGAATGCTTGTCAGTTGTGGCGGACATCTATAAACACCATGCACTCGTCCCTCGATCTTAATTGGCAGTTGCCCACGCCACGCCCACCGGACTGGCATTTTTACGAATGTTTTGTGCCTGATGTTACACATTACGTATGCTCACCGGCCTGAACATGCAACTAATGGGCATTTTGTTATCGTGTCGTAGGTTGTTATTGGTAGCCGACTTTTCAGCCCATGCAAGCAAGTTTCAGCCATTTCCTACCACTCCCCCCTCCTCAATTTCCACTGAAAATACCAAGACGTCATTAACAGAAAGGCCTGATTTGATGAGCATGCAAGTTCCAAAGATCTTGACATGCCCGCCATGTATGCAGTGGAAGAAATGTATCTTGCGTCAAACTTAACCAGTACATTTTCTGAGCGGAGATAAACACTCAAATTAGGAATAGTCTATCTAGGATGAACACAAATATATACTTTTGTATTGTCTTCTTGTTTACTTAGACTCCAACGATGATATTTGTAGACATGGTCAGCTAACGTTGGAATGGCTGCATGCTAGACTAATGTAGTGGTGCCATATCACAACCGTGTACGTACTGTATCAGGCTCCCATGTATATTAGGTAAAACGTCAATTACAACCATGTTTCCCTTATTTAAATACACCTATTCCAAATATTGACTATTCATTGTGTTTTTATGATTACTCATATTAAGGTAGCTCATTCATTGCCGTCGCATGAACATCAACTGGCTTTTCCACAGCCCCTGGCGTTTGATACAACTGTTGATGCGACGCTTGCCCAGCCTCAGCAGCATTCTTCTCCCTTCGTAACGCCCTGTAACGTTTCGTAAACCACCAGAGTAATCCTATGATCGCCATCCCCGCGATAGCGGCACCGACACCTATACCTGCTGTGGTGCCAGTACTCAAACCACTGCCACTGCTCCCTGAATCTCCCTTATTGTCCTGTGTGTTCGATGTCGAGCTCGCAGATTCCACCGCAGTAGTGTAGGGATCTGGAAGTATCTTCACGCCAGTGTTTTGAAGATCCAAAACCGGTGCCGATCTGGGCAGGAAGTTGGAGAGGTCGGACTCCTGCCATGCGATCGAAATCGCAACCGCGTATGCAGTCGTTGTTGGTTCCGTATTTGTAACAGTGTTTTCGAAGCTGATTGCACCTTGAACGCCTGTGGTGAGAACTTGGAAGCACACTGCTTCTGTACCATAAACTGTCAAGATACCCCTTTCTTCTTATTAATCACTGATGATCCTGGGGGACACTATCTTACTTACGAGGGACAACAAATAGCAAAGGTTGTTGCCGGTGCATCAGTATAACTTGATATAGTTGTCGCTGCATACATGTACTCGTGGGGACATACACCTGGTGAGTACCAAAGCTTGGAATGACGTTGTAGTTTCTTGTATCCAGGGGGATAGCAAGAGCTCCTCTTTACATCTCCATCCAGAAAATAGCCTCTTTGATTATTTTCCCACTCAACTGCGGTATACGCCGTCTGTGCTGTGCAACCCTTGTCTGGAGTGAAGACAGTTGTCAACGGTATGGGGGAAGTTTGTGCTAGATCATTTGCATTGCGGATTTGGTCAAGCGATGACATTTGAGCGTTTTGGATACTTTAGCATCAGAATGAGGAGGTTGTGAGAAAGGAAGGTGATACGAAACCGTGCTGATGGCAATAGACAGGTTTATGTTTCCAACGTTCTGAACCTTCATGGACCCTAGTAGGTAGCTTTCATTTTCTTAAGTTATCAAATCGTCATTCTATTCTCATGACATGTCGTTGGCAACAACTTATTTTCTCAGGACGACCGATCTCCTAGATTTGTGGCCATCTTACTACTGACTATTGAACCTTCTTCAGCCTTTTTGTTTTGCTTCTTCTCTTAACTGGCTGCGCCAGCCTGGTGATCTCTGAGACTGTTAAAGATGCTTTCAGCTTATGCATGTCACATACTGTGTCTGATTTCCCCTCATCGCTCAGACAATTTTAATGGGATATTGGTTTTGATAGGACGCTTCAACGCCCTATCAGCACGATATATCCGTACCGAATTCATGTCGACAAGTAGAGTAAAAGTGACTTTGATACAATTAGACAATCAACCCTTTAGCAGATCTTATAACAGAAAGGATAGAGAAGCCAGTCCACGGAAATGATCAAATCGGGGCTGTCTTCCAAATCGCGGGTCGAATCTATCTTGGGGTGGGCTTTGTCCCGCGCTTTCAAAAGCCCAAAGATCACACTGAACAACCTCTGCAGATAGTAACAAAGGCGTTATAGCATTTATTCATCTAACTAACGTTTTGTTCTTGTAAGTTATCGCCAGATAATAGTTAAAATTGGGGTCTTTCTATATATTTTTATTCCAAGACCTCTCTTTAAACGGTATAAAGGTCAAGCCACTAGAAGTCGGTATAAACTTCGCAAGGTATGTACTGCACAGGCATATCATACGGATCAGGGCGTAAATATACACCCTGTACCCGACCTAAATTTAACCATCAAATCTGAAGTAACCCTACAACTGACAAGAGTCTCAAATCAGCTTTTGTGATACCGTTAGGTGTAGTGCAGTCTTAGTGTATGGGATATAGCCATTGACAACGATATTTCTTGCAAGGCGATATCGAACAACTCTTCAAAGTGCGGACAGAAGATAACATATACATCATTATTAGTCAACTCAAATCCCAACAAGTGTATTTTCGGGCACATTCAGTAACTTGGGAGTTACTCAGAGGCTAGACAGCCACTTGCATCGCGTTGTCTTATCAGAAGTTTATTACAACTATAGATTGTATTTAATAGCAGTTAATGAGCGAGCGTAACAGTCCTGATTTTTATATGGACCAACTCCCAACCAGAACGTTCACTTTTGCTAATAACGTTAGACGTGTTCCGAGATCGGTGCGTACAGCTTGCAGGGCTCTGCACTCTTTGCCGTCAATTGCCGCGCACGCAGCAGTTAGCCTGGCGGGAAGGTTACAGTAGCCTCAGTCTAGGACAACCCACCCCGGAGAGCTGTCACAGCCTTGATGTTGCAATCATTTACCGAACCCTGAGAGCATGGGGTAGAGAGTTTGCATCAAGGGTCAATGCCTTCAAATCCTGGTAAACATGATACTGTCGGACCGAAATGTCTCCAACCGAGGCATCATATCACGGATAAAAGTCAAAACAATTCAAACGATCATAGCTCACTGCTAAGAACCAGTGGCAAACTCAGTCAAAGCTCAAGCTGTACCCATCGAGACCGTCAAAGTACCGGCTTTCCCTAGCTGCCTCCACCAGCCACAACAAGCTTTTAGCTCCCGCTGATCGGTCCAGACCAAGACGTCAGGATGGACACGAGAGGGATCTACCTATGACTTAACGGATGTAACTCTACAATCTTGCTTTTGGGTGGGTATCTGAAATATCCGTTTTCACAATCTCGATACGATGACAACGTTTCGAGTGTGGCATCGAAGCTGTTGAAGGTCGAAGGCGAAACTTTAAGCTGTTATTGGTGAAGAAGTGCAACGTCTTTCGTAGATAAACTAATTAGCCACATCGTTGACGTCTTCAAACATCTTGTGGATGTAGTCGTCCTGATTGTTTGTGATATTATCTCGATAGATAGGAAAAGGCTAAGAAATATAGGTTTCGACAAGTGTAATGTAATATATCGAACTTGCTGCTCGACGTCGTCACAAAATAGTAACAGTCAGATAGTAAACGGAAGGACAGGCAAGTATTGAAGATGTTCAGTCACAGTAATGGACGATATTTGAAACAAGATGGTATATCTATTCTTCTACCTCATAAAACAGGAATGTATGACCTTTCTAGGTATGTTTCTCTCTACCCTCTCAAATGATATGCATTGCTAAAAAAACACAAAATAGACGCTGTCGCTCAAGTGGAATTCGAGTTGTCAGCACAAGAGAAAGCGGAGGAGCCGCCATTCGCCTTGTACGAGTCGATGATACTGACAATAGAACCATAAGTACCACCAATCATCAAGAAGCTTCCAGAAACAATGACGAAGATGCTGAAAGCAACCATGAGGTACCACTTGGTGGTGGGGTCACGCTTGCCCTTGGCCCAGTTATCGTAGAGCCACATGCATCCGTAGAGCTGGAACGACATCAGCGTACCCAAAAGGGCACCGACAAGAGACACGAGGCCACCAAAGACGGGAATACCGGAGGCGATCAGGTAGGCGATGACGGTGGTGGTGAGAGTGCAGGCAATCCATGTTCCCCAGTGGACAGCGCTGTTGGAAGCGAGATGCTTGGTTCCTCGGAGGAGACGAACAAAGACGTACTTGGCGGCAAAGTGGATGACCAGGACGGTTGTGGCCAGGAGACCAGGAAGAGAGATACCGTAGGCGATGCGCTTGATCAAGGGACCAGCTGAACCGAGAGCGGGAGAAGCGACGTAAGATCCACAGTACAGGTACACAACGATACCGATAACGAGGTAAGTGATGGTGACACCAGCCTGGCACACAATCAGAGAACGGGTGTAGTGAGCAGGGTTCTTCATCTCAGCGGCGATGGAGAAGAAACCAGGTGTACCAGCGTAGGCAAAGATGAGAGACGAGATAGCCGAGATGGCCTGGGTGAAGGAGGGGTTGCCAACGACCTTCCAGTCGGACTTCCACTCGCCGCCCTTGGGTGCATCAGAAGGTCGGTCCTGGACACCAACGGCGATGGTGACGGTGAAGATAGCGGTCATGATGCAGACGAGACCGAGCCAGGCGAGCATGCTAATGCGGCCAAGTGTACGGACACTGCCGAGGAGGAAACCGCAGATGGCTGCGACAGCGACGAAGACTGCTGTGCAAGTACCGTGGAGAGAGACAGCGTTGAGACCGATGGAAAGACCGAGCATACCGGAACCTGCAACGAAGATCCAGTCTATGGATAATTAGTGGTTATTCCTGGAGAGTCTGGTGAGAGAAGACATACACAAGCAAAAGGCTACACCAAAGATCTCGCGTCCAATGCGACCAAAGATGAGGTAACCAGCGTCGTCGATACCGTAGACTTGAGGATGGTTGCGCTTAAAGACACCGACCATGTAGTCGGACCAGGTTGTGATTGCGGCGATAACGATGAGGCAGATGATACCGGGGACGATTCCGAGGACGTCAAAGACAGCTGGGATGGACAGAACACCCAGACCGATCTGCGTCTTCATCATAAGAGCGACGGTGCCAATCCATCCGACCTAAAGATGTTAGTGAGGAGTCAATTGATCGCGTGCGAGATGTAACTTACGGCTCGGTAGTTGGGACCTTCATCGGTGATATCACCAAAGACATCATCGTGGACCTGAGCTCCGGCGATAGAAGGAGTGTTGTTCAGGCCAGGCTCATTATCCAAGTCGCGCTTGAGATCCTTCTCGGCGAGGTTGTTTTCTTGTTGGTGCGACATGTTGTCGTCGGCAAAGTCAATTGACCAATAACTAACAAATCGAGACTAGACAACTCAATGATTGAAGAGCTGAATAGTAATAGAGAGAGAGAGAGGATGGGAGAGAAGAAGGAGAGGGGAGGTAGAGATAGATGAAGAGAGAGTGAGTGGAATGTGGAGGAGATGATGGAAATCTGGGGATAGTGGGCTCAACTTATACAAGAGGTCCATTTCGGACATTATGGAGTGATGTTAGGCACTGACCCTGTCATGCCATGGTACAGTAGGTCTATGTCATGAGAGAGTGTATTAGACCGAGCGAGACCAGACTGAGAGTCAAAAAGTTGGAGTGCTAAGGTTTTGCCCCCCCTAGTCGATGGGAGCAGAAAAAGCACGCTATGGGGTCGATCCCCGTGCTGTTTTACCCATACAGGGTTAGTTCACTTACTCCCCCAAATGATACTTTGCACCAAGAAAACCTGCAAGACCTGTTCTTTCTCTGATCGCCCCCCCAGTTCGTTCGCTATGTCCGAGATAGTAGAACCCAGGTTGGTATAGCGTCGTGTTTTAGAAACAAGGTGGAGAAGATGTTGATGAACAGTATCGATGAACATCAATTGTTTATTATTACAGAGACAAGAGCTTGGCATCTAGACTATGACTGTTCCTCCCCATGGGGAAGAAGGATGAAATCGTGGAGAAAGAGGGTCTCTTGTCAAAAGGTGAGGTGATTGCTAGCAAAAGGGACAAGGAGAAAAGGGAAGCTATCACGTAAAAGAAAAACAAGGCCTGAGCGATGACGTTTGTAGTGTTCCACATGTTGTGGATGTTAGTCGAGTCAAGCTGGGCTCTGCCTCTCCACAGAGAGAGTACGTACAGTTTCTTACTCGTCAGAGGCTGAGTTTTCATTACCTACAGCTAATTTCTACCCCATCATTTTACCCCAGTACAGACAAAAAAACATCGGGTCACGATCCGGCCTGCGTCTCCAACGTTATGGAGAAACCCCAACATTCCGTAACACGACACGGCCAACAGGATATCCTCTTTTTTGTGGAATTAGGAGAGCCTTTAATTACATTATCTTCCCACGGTCCAACAAGAGAGTCCTGTTTGCGAAGTGCTGCTACAAAAAATACTCAGTTCTCACACTCTCAGCTGTTATCCGGTCCAGCTGAGAATTGGAGAATGCTTGGAGATGCATATTCCCAGTCTCGGCATTCCCGACGACACAGGCAAAAACTCTTCCTCGGCAGACGCAGGTGAGGCTGTCGACTCCAAATTACCCGTAAGCAGTATCCTTCTGGAACGAATTATTTCGCGCATACGCGTTACGGTTGGTCAACGCTCTCCCCCCTGCAAAGTTACATTTACAATTCGGGGTTACTTAGTTATCCCTGTAAGGGTTAGTTAGTTAGCAGGGGGGAAGGAAGGATTGCATGACCCGACGGTATCCCATCGGGAAACCCTCCGCGAGTTGTTATCATCTGGGTTATGGCGGGCGAGTTTAGATTGACGAGGCATTTTTACCTTTTATCTGGCACTCTAAACGCGACGTTGATAACGGCAAGCGTCGGGACGGTAGATATGAAACCCAGGACGACACGAGCATTCCCCAGTTTATCGTTCAGCCGTTGTCAGCCTATCCAAACTTAAAGGCAGCCAGTGGAACCGGTTCCGATAACGGTAGTAACCTAGACGGAACCGCCGATAGTGAGACCAACGGGTGATGTTCCGTAACGACACAACATTCGACATATCTGATAAAGCAATTCATGCTTCGTCTTGTAATGTCCGGTATGAGTTATGGGTGCAGTAGACACGGGCCATGACCCGATGGCTTGAGCGCGGTATCATGCAAATAATTGCCTCGTGGGTTATAACACACAATGTATTGCGATCTGGCCTGATTACAAGTCGGGTCCGAGTCTGTGCGATTGATACTGGTCTTTCATTAGGTAATTGTGTGATCGTGGCAAGGATGGTTTGGATCTCCAACGCACGTGTATCTGATGATCTGCACTGTCAACTTTGGTCTATGAGTCTGGACTGAACTCAAGTGGCTGTGCAACTCTGTTAGAGGTTGTTTCGTAATAGTCAACTTATTGCCCCATATAATACGAGTTGTTCTTCGGTGGACTCGGTATCATGTGGAGTTGGGAGAACCGAGTGACGACGAGCCTCAATAGACTCATCCTAGTAAAGACCCTTGGGTGGCCTTCTCTAACAGCATCCATGATTATCAATCTTTACTTCTTACGCAACTACCATGACGTCTTGTAGTAGCAGTGAGTTTCGAAGGTGATCACATGATAAGAGTTGAGAGGGCATATCAAAGGTATCTGACCTTCCTACCCTATCCACAAAGTTATGTGACTTGTCACAAGCCACGGCATTTCCCGGACGACGCCCTTTCTACTTCTAGGGCGTCAACTACATTTCTTGCGCTGATTTAATTCACGAATCAGGCAAGTAGATGGAGATGCCAAGTGCCAAGAGATCGATGTCGGGGTCCAGATATCCGAACATCTTGGCCTCCACGTTTCCCCAGGTTGATGTCTAGGCGTTGATCCACTCTATTGCTTGGATTGAGATGCACAGACATTGGGTTGACGATCCTGAAGGAAATAATTGCGACCAAAATGAGGCTTGAAGTTTTATGGTGACTGGCTTTTCTTGGTGTTTTCAGGTTTGCAGCGTATCTGCGGGGAGGGAAGAAAGTCTCGTGTATAACGTTAGACTGTCGGTCTTGAAGAGATTCTTTTCGGCTACCATATATCACGATGCCGACACCATTAAATACTGCCTGAGGTCGTTCTTATCTATCAGAGAGTTAATCTTGACTTTCTGTGGCATCAAGCAGTTGCGTTAGATGGTACCCGTCTACATCACTTAGCTAGATACCCTTCATCCTCTGCAGAATGTCGCTGATGTTAGGATGACAATAATGAAGAATGAAGGAAGAGAGATGAGATAATAAATACAGAAATACAAGTGGCATCAGAAGTATTACTCCATAAAATGGAGTGTGTAATGAACAAGATGCTTTCCTGCACTTGAATGAATGTGATTCTAAGCTTCAGGGTGAAGGACATAGTCAATGTTAGTGTTTAAACTCAGATACAACCACCAATCAATGCATCTTAGTAATTTGAAAATACCACTGTTATCACAAGATATAACATGTAGAGAGACTAGAAAGATGTTGTATTCTTTATTCCAACTCATCCAAAACTCCTAGACTTGTGTGTTAATTGAGTCATCCTACCCGGCACCTGACATGCTGAGCTGGCTCGGATCACATCCGAGATACATCGATAACCATGAGAAAAAACGAATTGATGTTCCAAATTTGTCTATTTTACCATTTTTAAATACTCCCATAACATTAATCTAAGCCAAAGTAACACCAGCATCCTGAAGAAGCTGCGCCAACTCCGCCCTCTCCTCACCCTCCAACAACTCAAACGGCTTCCTCAAACCACCCGTCTTGAAACCCTGCAACTCCATACCCGTCTTGATACCAGCTCCATAATGATGCGCCTCGAGAAACTTGCACACGGGAAAGATCTTGCTCCACAGCTCACGACCCTTCTTGAGATCGCCGTCAACAGCGATGGCGTTCCACAGCTGGACTGACAATTCGGGGAGAACATTTGTTGTTCCCCAGACTGATCCCTTGGCGCCAGCGCAGAGACCGTAGAAGGTAAGGGTATCCCAGCCGTTGAGGGCGGTGATGGTGTTGTGGTGGTGGAAGAGAAGATCTGTCAGGGCGGGGGCGTTGCCAGATGTGTCCTTGAGATACTTGACGCCAACTTCAGAAAGACCAGCGATCTCAGCTGGTGATAAACTCACACCGCTGGCGCTGGGAATGTTGTAGTACATGATGGGAAGACCACTCTCCTTGTAAATCTCCTCAAACATGCCCCTTAGCTGCTTCAGATTGGGAGCATCATAAAAGGGAGGAACAATCATGGTAGCAGCAGCTCCAACCTCAGCAGCATGCTTTGCAAGATCAACGACAACGGAAGTAGTGAGGTCTCCAATACCAGCGATGACGGGGACGCGGCCAGCTGCTGACTTGACGACTTGGGCGAGAACATCTTTACGTTCTTGGACGGTCAAGGCAGTGAATTCACCCGTGCTGCCACCTGGCACAAAACCGTGGACACCAGCTTTGATTTGACGTTGGATGTGGGCGTCGAGAGCTTCATAGTCGACAGAGCCGTCGGCTTTGAAGGGGGTGATAAGAGCGACGAGAATGCCTGTGAGTTCTTGAGGAGCCATTTTGTGAGTATGTTAAGAATATGTGATATGAACTTGAGAATGTATAGTTGATCAGTCTCTATTATATGTTTCTTTCGTCTCTATCTCTACCGAATCCGTTCAACCCCGCGTGATACTTCATGACTATCATTTTGGTATTGGCGTCAAAAACAGGTAAGTCTCGACGACCCGAAGCTGTAAATAGTGGAGTATGACATTTATCTGGGAGTCGTCACTGAAAAGGGTAAGCTTCCGCGACGACATTACTCATATACAGAGTAAGCAGCATGGAACATTATTAAACCACTGGAATTACTCAAGGTCATTCTTCCCCGCCATGTCGTGATTTGTAGCTTAATATTAATAATAATAATCTTGGTGAGATCACTGTAGGCATAAATAGTTTACCCCTCTCGGTGAATCTTTAGTGCATCAATGTCTAACAATTCACATCAACAGAACAAAATGACTTCTATCTTTCTGTGAGACCACAAATAACCCATTCATTCGTTGTAGCTACTAATGATGATGACAGAACCGGTGCTTCGGGTTACGTCGGTGGCCAGCTCCTTCACGAGCTTTCCAAAACACACCCCGAGTACAACATCGCCACTCTTGTGCGCGACAGCCACGCCGCCGAGACAATTTCACAGGCGTATCCCAAGGTGCGCACTGTGGTAGGTGACCTAGATGACAGCGCGCTCGTGGAACAAGAGGCTGGAAAGGCCGATATCGTGCTGAGTATGTGGTTTCATAAGAGGCTTCGGTGGTTGTACTGACTTGGACAGATGTCGCGTCGAACAAGCATATTGGTTCTCTGCAGGCCATTCACCGAGCATTGAAGAGCAAGTCAAGCGGTGAGTTGAGCGTCGAACCAGTGTCGGACATGATGTTAATTATGAGTAGCATACTTGGTTCAAATCTCGGGCGCAAGTCTCCTTCCTGTCAAGGATCTTGCCTCTCCCTCATTCAAGCCCGGCGAACCCTCCGATACTGTCTGGGATGACCTAGACGCTGTCTCATCAATCAGCGATCTCATCCGCAGCCACGATTCTCGCGTGGTAGACAACTATATTCTCAAAATAGCACAAGAAACACCGTCTATTAAAACAGCTAATGTTTTTCCTCCAATCATCTACGGTAAGGGCCAAGGTCCTGTTAAGCAGCGCAGCGTGCAGATCCCCGCTTTGGCCAAGGTTGCGCTTGAACGAGGACATGCTGTGAGAGCAGGTCGAGGTCTCGCAGCTTGGACAAACGTTCATGTCGCAGATCTTGCAAAATTATTTGTTCTTCTCACAGAGAATGCCGCCAAGGAGAGCGCCGATGAGAAGATCTGGGGTGAGAACGGAATTTACTTTCCCGGTTCCAACGAAATTGTAAGCACCCACCACTCTTCACCTACCTACCTACAATTACTAACATTCGCAGACCTGGGCCGACATCTCAGACAAAGTAGCTCAAGCAGCAAAAGACCAAGGCCACATCAACACACTAGAAGTAGAAGAACTCTGGAAACCCGAAGTAGACACTGCGTTACCCGCAGGCTCAGTCTTTTTCGGCAGCAACGCTCGAAGCAAGCCCCGTCGCGCTACAGAAGTTCTGGGCTGGAAACCAAGCGAGACAGGATTGGATGTAGAGATTCCTAGAGCTGTTGCTGAAGAGGCAGATGCTAAGAAGGCCAAGATTTGAGGGATAAAATGAAGTGTACTTATTTAAAATAAAGAATGTTTGGTTATCTTTGAGTTGAGTGTTGGTGATAAAAATGTTATTGTTATCGTGAATATTGGTGATAGCAGAGAGACGCTGAAGTAACCCCCTCAGCGGGGAATGTTCAGTGCGGGGTCACTGTAAATACAGTGGAGATATCCCTTAAGGCTTCACCTCCCTATCTTGTCAGGTGATGACCACATGCGTGTTTTTAAAAAGAGAAGGCCACCGCGAAGCCATCGCTACGGAACTGCTCTCCATTCTCATCGAGTCTACGATTATCAGAGTGATCATCAGTGACAGTGATTAGAAGTACAAGAGACACCTCCCCAGACCTCACTTCATCCATCTCATCTCATCAAAATGTCTCCCCCCTCAATCACCCTCACTGCCCCCAACGGCGTAAAATGGTCTCAACCAACAGGCCTCTTCATCAACAACGAATTCGTCTCTTCATCCAGTTCCCAAACCCTCACCTCCATCGATCCCGCGTAAGTCCTTGGCCTCCCCTCATATCATTTACTCTCACTCACAATTCTCAGCACCGAAAATGAAATCGCTACCGTCCAAGCTGCCGACGCCCAAGACATCGACAACGCCGTCAAGGCCGCCAAAGCAGCCCTGCGCCATTCCTCATGGAAAGACCTCCCCGCCTCAGACAGAGGTCAACTGATGGCTCGTCTCGCAGACCTTATTGAGGCCAAGAGGGAACTCTTCGCTACTATTGACGCGTGGGATAATGGAAAGACGTACATCGAGACTCTCGAGAATGATCTTGTTGAAGCCGTTGGTGTTATCCGTTACTACTCGGGCTGGGCTGATAAAACATTTGGCCAAACTATCAACACGACACCTCAAAAGTTTGCATACACAATTCGTCAGCCCATCGGTGTAATCGCACAGATTATTCCCTGGAATTATCCTCTTTCCATGGCTACATGGAAACTCGGTCCAGCTCTAGCTTGCGGAAACGCAGTCGTCATCAAAGCAGCCGAGCAAACACCATTGAGTCTTTTAGTCCTGGGTGAACTCATCAAAGAAGCTGGTTTCCCACCTGGCGTGGTCAACATCGTCAACGGTCTAGGCAAAGACACAGGCGCAGCGCTGGTACAGCATCCTCTGGTGGACAAGATCGCGTTTACAGGGTCTACAGCGACAGCCGCCAATATCATGGGCGTAGCAGCAAAGACGCTGAAGAACATCACCCTCGAAACAGGTGGAAAGTCGCCTTTGATCGTATTTGACGATGCGGAGATGGATCAGGCGGTTAAATGGTCGCACTTTGGCATCATGTCGAACCAAGGCCAGATCTGCACTGCGACATCGCGCATTCTCGTACAAGAGACTATTTATGAAGAATTCATCAAGAAGTTCATCGATACGCTTAACACGGTCAGTAAGGTCGGTGACCAGTGGGACAAGACAACGTACCAGGGCCCGCAGGTGTCAAAGGTGCAATACGAACGAATCCTAGAGTACATCGAGATCGGCAAGAACGAAGGCGCAACACTCGCAGCAGGCGGCGGTCCCCTCAAGATCAACGACTCAAACAAAGGATTCTACATTTCCCCCACAGTCTTCACAGACGTGAAGCCCTCCATGCGTGTCTTCCGCGAAGAGATCTTCGGTCCAGTGGTTGTTATCTCTACCTTTAAAACAGAGGAGGAAGCCATTGAGTTAGCGAATGATACGACGTATGGTCTAGGCGCTGCGGCGTTTACGACGAATTTGGAAAAGGCGCATCGAGTCGCTGCGGCGATTGAGGCGGGAATGGTCTGGATTAATAGTAGTCAGGATTGTGATCCTAGGGTGCCGTTTGGAGGTGTGAAGCAGAGTGGGATTGGGAGGGAGCTTGGAGAGGCGGGGTTGGAGGCGTATACGCAGATTAAGAGCGTGCATATAAATATGGGAAATAGGCTTTAGATTTAGACGGGAGTAATAGATGGAATGAGTTATGTTAAATGTTGAGATGTAATTGATGAAGATGTGTTCTCATGAGATTCAATGTGTTTGTTTGATTATATGGTCCTCGCAGGCGATGTTACAGTGAGTAACCACTGAAGAACTTCACTAAAACAACCAACTGTAATACCCACAGCACCTCTCACATTTACTCTTACATTTACACTCACATCAATTCACTTCCAGTGACCAAAGACATATTGTAAAGTAGAGTTTCATTTTGAGGTGATATATATTATCATAACTAATCTGACAAAGAAAAATATGCATGTCTAAAGACTGAGCAAGTAACATCGATCAGGTCCAGTATTACTGTACCAGCGTTTGGTGGTGATGGGGGATATGATCGAATAAAAGACAACAAAAAGCCAGAACAAAGAGGATATAGTGTGTGTTAAAAGACCCAAAAAGAAGAACCCTTCCAAGAAATTCCCTATGACCGAGCAACAAGCAAATTTCCCAATGACCGCGGCCAACAGTGACCAGGATCGAGGCCAGGTAAAGCAATGACCCAGCGAACAAAGCATCGATTCGCAGACTCCAAGATATTTCCCCAAACCCAAAACCAGACCCAAAGCATTCATCATCTTACACATGATCGATAGTAAAAAAACATTAAGACGATTTTGTAATGGCGTACTCCTCGAGAATCTCAACGGCCTCTTCCCAGCCTCTTGAAGCAGCAATCTCTGTGACGGATCGGTCAAGCTCATCCTTGACATCAAGATCGAAACCGGCCTTTTCACCGAGAAGACGGAGGATCTGCTCGTCGCCGTTCTCGACGGCTTGCATGACACCGTTCCATCCGCGGTACAACTTGTTGGGGTCCGCGCCGTGCTCAAGCAGAAACTCGAGGATCTCGCCGTCGCCGCGGTATCGGCGGAGGGCCTTGACAACAGGCAGATGCTCGCCGGGGGCGTTGATGTCGGCGCCGCCCTCGTTGATGAGGTACCACACGATGTCCTTGCGGTCTTCGCGGATGGCGGATGTGAGGGGTGAAAAGACACCACCGTTCTTGTCTTCTACTGAGACACCGGCGTTAAGGAGCAGCTTGACGGACTCGAGCTGGTTGGCTACGACGGCCATCTCCATGACTCCCTTGAAAGCGCGGGGCTCGGCAAGCACGGAAAGAATGCGCTTGAGGATGGGAGGGTTGCGGACGGCCATGCAGACGGGCCAGTCTTGACCGCGGACGTTGGGGTCGGCACCGTTGTTGAGGAGGAAGTCGACCATCTCGATCCTGTTCTCTCGGATGGCAGTCGTCAAGGGAGAGTGACCCTTGGGGTTCTTGTCGTTGGGGCTCATGCCCTGCTCAAGAAGCCATGTAAGAGCCTCGATGTTGTTAACGCTGACAGCTGTCTCAACAATACCCTTGGGCGAAGAGAGGTTGGCACCAGCCTCGACAAGGCGGGGAAGGTACTGGAGACGGTTGTGTGTAATACACTTGAATGCAGGGTACTCGCTGGCAGGGACGTTGGGGTCGGCCTTGTTGGCGAGGAGGAGGTGGAAGATGTCGGGTCGGTTGTCACGAATCGATGTACACAAAGGAGTGTAGACACCATCCTTCTTGAGGTTGGGGTCGACCTTTGAGTTGAGGAGAATCCTGACCGACTCGATGTTGTTGACACTGACGGCGAGCTCCATAATACCGGGCGCCTTCTTGGGATCTGCGCCGTGGTTGAGGAGGATTTGCAGACACGCTGACTGGTATGTCGAGGGCCAGAGCATGTGCTTAGGACCAGGCAAGTTGGGGTCAGCGCCGTGGTCAAGCAGACTCTGGACGATATCGGCGCGAGAGTTCTGGATAGCCTCGAAGAGAGCAGTCTTTCCCTCACGACTCTTGCCATCGGGATCGGCACCGTAGTCGAGGATGAGATCAATGAACCTCTTGGGTGTCTTCTTGTTGATGGCGCTGCTGAGGAGCGTCTCACCAGTGGCGGTAAGCTGGTTGGGGTCACCTCCGTAGATCAAGAGGAGATGAGCAAAGTTGACCTTGTTGGCCATGCAGGCAGCAGCAAGGGCGGTCTCATTGTCGGGGCCGATTTGGAAGCGGGGATCGGCACCGTACTTGAGAAGAGGGACGGCACCGGCGATGAATGATCTCTCGACAGCAGCGAAGAGAGGGGTGATGCCACCGCGGTCAATGCCGTTGGGATCAGCACCGAAGAGAAGAAGTAGACGAACAGCTTCAGAGTCGGTGTTGAGAACAGCCTCCTTGAGGGCGAGGTGGTCAGGACCTGTGTTGGGAGAAACACCACGGTCGAGGAGTTGCTCGATGAGCTTGTGGTTCTTACCGCGGACGGCGCTGATGAGAGCAGTCTTGAGGTTGGCGGCGTCGGCACCAACAGTGTTGCGGGGGTTCCAGCGGGGCATGCTGAAGGGGTCAGCCTTGATACGGACTGCCTTGGTGCCACCGTTGAGGTCAAGACCAGCAAGCTCTTCAAGAGAGACTTCGCTGTCTGATATTTGAGTGTGCTGCGACCGTGTCTCGTGGTGCTCATCAAATGTGCTCATGCGATCAAAGGTAGCTGTTGTGCCAGAGTGGTATCGCTCATTGGAGTGCACTGAGCTAGCACCGTTGACATGATGACCGCTGAATGAGCGCGCATCGTTGTGAAGAGACGCAGCGATATTGTCGGTATGTACTGAAGCAGAACCACCAGCCCAAGGCAGAGGAGGGAGGGGAGGCTGTGAGTTGATGGACATTTGATGGCCCTCCATACCGCGATGAGCAGAGGCGGAAGACGGTCTGTACTGAGAGCCGCCAGCGTCGGAAACCTTTGATCGGGGAGCGACACCAGCGCGGGAGTCCATGCGGTCGAGAGCAGCTGCGAGACCGGTGTAACCAATGCCGAGCTCATTCTCAATCTTCTCATTGCCCAGACTCCACTGGAACATGAGAGCGCTCATGCGCAGACTCTCGCGTGTGCGACCGAGGGCGCTGATCATCTTTTCGATATCGTTATCGCCAAAGATGCGACCCCATCCACGACGCATGCGACCCATGGTGCCCTTGCGCTCATTCTCCAAAAACCTGCCGAGCATCTGATCGAGGAGCTGAAAGTCTGCTTGTGTGACGCGGAACTTCTTGCTCAGCTCTGAGATGACGTCGGCGGGGAAGGTCTGCTGGTTGCGGATGCACTCGCCGAGGCCGGCCTCGATGGAGAAGAGGATCTCGCAGGTGTCGAGGAAGTCGTGGGCGAGGACGTCGAGGCCGTGGGGTTGCTTCGTCACCATGGTGAGGTACTCGAGCATGCGGACCGAGATGCGGTCGCCGAGGGCGGTGGTCTTGTGGCATAGCTCCAGGCATGCGCTCTGGGCCTTGGTGGTGTTGGCCATGACGACGTTGCTCTTTTTGCTGTTGAGCGATCGGGGAGCTGCGGTGTTAGGAAGTGCCGGGGTGGAAACGGTGGTGACAGAGGGTGCCTGTTTGAGAGACGATGATGGCGGCGCCGTGGCTGACTTTGGTGCGAGTAGCACTGTGGTGCTCCTTGTAGGACTAGGGGGAACGTAAGCCTGGGCAGAAACCTGTGCGAGGCGCTTCTTGGTATGAGGAGGCGTGGGCGGTCGACCAGAGGGAGTGAGCTCTGGGAGAGAACCAAGCAGTGGCGAGCGTGACTTTTGTTGATAGTCTGATATCGCTGTAGGTCTGGTAGGGCTGGTTGGGGGGCTGCTGGGGAGACCGAGTGCTTCGTTGGAGACGAGCGAGAAGGATTCCCTTGGACCAAGAGCGAGAGCTTCGAAGAAAGAGTACTCCTTGTCAGTAGCAGGAATAGCAGGAGCAGGACCCAGAGGAGCGATTTGTGTGGTCATTATAAGCGAGAGGAGAGAGGAGAAGAGGGGGGATATGGGCTCTCTTAGTAGGAGAGGGAGAGGAGGGGAAGATTTCCGGAAAGCGGGAGCAACAGGCTTTATGGCGCTTTAATCGAGAACGAGTATGGTCTTGTGGTGGTAGTCGAGTCGAGGCCGCAAGCCAAGCATATCTTGTATGTCGAGAAGGCGGAATAACATGCCAGTCAGCTTAGTTAGGTCTGCAAGTCTGCAAGGCTTCAGGTCAGGTACCGCACTGTAGTCTACCTAGCGGGGACCCTAGCTGGAAAGTATCCGTACGGAGTATGGTATGCGACTTGCTCTCTGCTACCCGGTCTGGACTAAGCAAGGGTCTAGTCTAGAGCTGAAGGGGAGAGGCGTTTTGTCCAACAGGATTAGTGTTAGTCTAGCTTTTGTGTTGCGTAGACGGATCTACCGGAGTGGACTGGGGCCAAGGACATGGTGTGTGTGTGTGTGTGTGCCACTCCCTTTTTTTTCTTCTCTTTCTCTCTCTCACTCTCTCCCTACGTAAAGAAAAGTGATCGATGTGATTTGGGAGGGAAGCCCCTGCTTCAGTGGTAGATCGGCGCTTTGACATGGGTCTAAACATTGGAGGGGTTGTACCCCTGGTCGACAGATTTATCTCTGTTGCTGTCTGGCTGTCAATTGACAGACCCAGACGGGGCAGGTTACTGTTTTTGTACAAGTTTAGGTATCGATTATGCTATTAAACCGGGTTTATTCCAAGCCAAAGCCTTCCACTATCACCAGAGAGGGACGTGATACTGCAAGGACGACAATGCATAGATACTAGATATCAACGCGAGGGACTACCCAAATATGACAAATCAATTACTTCGCCGTGCAACGATACACAACAAAGCAATAGATGGATGCGCGCTCGGACAAAGAGCGTGCACAAGGCACAAGAGTGAGAAAATGGTGATACAAAGAGCGAGCGAGACCTCTCTGAAGAAAAGCCACGAATCTTGCAGGGGGGCCAATAAGCTTTGCTAGGGGGGTCGGGGGTGTTTCGGTGTCGTCCAAGCTCAGCTCCAGTTGACGATACCAAGAAGCAGGGTAGCACAGCTAAGTAAATGGTGGTAGATACCATGGATATTATTGCCGTGTGTAATAATCTCGCGACGAAGGATGGCGTTTTACGAGACTATCCCGACTGTGACAAATCGAATGGGACTGCCGAGGTACAGACACGGAAACACTCAATTCCTGATTAACCACAGGGTAGTAGCAGTAGCAGTAGGATCTCATCTCATCTCATCTCGTAATTATCGACCAGGGGTCATGCTTTGGTTGTATCGCCATCTCTATTTATTCACTGATGCAACCTCGGTACATCCTCGGTAGACGCATCTCATGCGAAAAAGAGAACGACGACATATTGCCCCGTGCCACCCTTTCTTCGACTGAGACATTTCGTTACTGCAGGGTGAACAGGAAATGGATCAAGCGTATGCGCACGTCGCTCAACCAGGCTGCGTGGTGGTATCTGGTGGATGACTGTGTCTGTGATGGATGGCCTTATACTTTCCGCTAACAACTCGGGAAATGCAGACGTTCCTGACGCCAAACCAGGACAGGGGACTGAGAGGGCCTTTTTGACAAATTGGTACGGGCATTCGATATCGCGATTGACATGACATGCTGTTCCCTGGGCTGTGTTCCCTGGGTTCCCTGGGTTCCCTGGGTATTCGTATAGACTCCCTGCCTGTACGGTGCGCTTATGTCTCGGACCCCTTCAAGACCTGTCTCTGCAGTCACTGACCAGCCTACGGTCCATCCTTCGTCAATCTTTGCTATTACCGATGTAGTGTTGCATCAATGGGAAACGGTAGTCCACTCCTACAGTACCCCGTCAATTAAACAGCCTCGCATATCTATAGTGATGCCTCGGTATAGACGTCATCCCTGTTGTGTTTTGTTCTTCACCAGCCAGGTATCCCATCCTCGCCCATATGTGCCGTTAATAGATACCTACCACCTACCAAGATGGGTATCGTGGTTTGCACTGTATAAACATTGCTCAAGGTGGGAAACCCAACTGCCACGTGGAGTGTACATATGCAAGGGCGCCAATGGTCTGGATTCACCTTTCATCTCGTCTCTCTAGTCTCTATCTACACACACACACGTAATAAACCTTTGGTCGGGCTACCTCTACTCTGGATCTAACAAAGGCTCGACGCTTATCTCCCGCGCGATACTCGATCCGGTGTAAGTTGCCCCCAATCTCCACCAGAGGTAAGAAAGGGGGCGTTTTTTGACAAAAATAAAGTCATGGCCAAATGTTTCTTCTCCCTTGTTCAGAGTAGGATTTCGAGGGAGATGGGGAAAAGTGAAAAAGTAAAAAAAAAGAGGGAGAGACCAACAGTTCGTTTCGTGACGTGATGGAAAGGGACATGTCGCAAATGAGGATGGTAAGTTACAGGGGTTTATTCGCTAAATCGACAGGGTATAGACGGGTGGGTTTGCCGTTGACTGTTTCTGTCTTGACCTGTCAACCACCGTTGTTTTATCTTTGCTTTTTTCCCTGATTTTATGATGCAAGAAAGAGGAACTGTCAAGAACTGTCATGTCAGTAATGCATTGGCATTAGCATTAGCATATGCATCCCAAAGAACCGGAACCCGTTCCCACTTGGCCAAATCCTTCCAGCGGCCGCACCACGCTTTGACTTCCTGGGCCGCCCAAACTCTGTAATGCTTCTAGCTAGCTCTACAGGTGCTGTAGTTGACTTAATTGGTGCTGTAAAGCTCGCTTCGCCCCCAGAATCTCTCGCAAACGGCATTCGAAGAGTCTATGTCGGAAAAAGGCAACGAACCGCATTCCAGTACAAAAGGTTTAATTGCCATTTAACTTTTGGAATATCGCTTTTCATTCCAAGTATCTGCTTTCGCTAGAATTTGATCAATCTTTTTCCTCGGGCTGCCTTTGCCATCTCTCCCTGCTTAACAGTTGAGGTTGGGGGACATGCAAGGAGGTTTGGCCAAATGACGAAAGGTCAGGCCATTTCACAGCCGTTTTGTCTATAACTGAGACTTGTCTTGTCTTTCCTTGGATGTCAGATTAGATTTAATTTAATGTCTAGCCGAGACTTGCATCCATTTACTGTTCTGTTCTGTTTTGGTGGTGGGAGAGGTCTGGAATGATGACAGCACTCCAGCCACACGGGACAAAAGGAACAAAACTCAAACTGGTAAAAGAAAAGAAAAAGAACAAGAGCAAGAACAAAAAGAAGCAAGGGATGAAGAAAGCAAGAAAAAGACGTTTAATCGTGTTGGTGGAGAATGAATGTGAACTGTCGTTTTTCTCGGATCTGTGGATCTGAATCTGACATCCCACCTCGCTTATCCTCCCCCAGTTGTCCAAAGACTGAACCTAACATGGCCTGACCTGACCTGGTCTGGGCTGGGCCACATCTTGCGGCTCTCACAGATACAAATCTGTCTCTGAATCTGAAATCTGGTCGGAAATGCCCCGAAATCTGACGGCACGGCGCGGTACATACACCACCAGATGCCCATTGTGTGCGCTGCCCAGTGATCTTCTGAGCCACCAACACATTACACTCTCTTACTCACAAACGTGGCTGACAATAAAGAGCAAACGCGGAATCCGGCCATCATCTCGAATCTGCATCAACGACCCATGGTGGCTTGCGCAACAACCACTCATTCGGAAATATTGAAGCCTGTTTACTAACAAGTACAAACTCTATTGGAATTAACCTCGACTAGCATAGCAAACAAACAAACCCCATTGTGATTGAGTTCCAGCTGTGCTTGTCTGTCTCTGTCTCCTGCATTGACTCTCATAGTGGATGGACCCTTTTTGTCTATTCGGACATTTCCCTCCCGTGAGAAGAGGTCAGTGCAAAGAGAAAAACACAGACACTGAGGCTTTGACATTGCGCCACGATTTCAATCGTTAGATCTAACACAGACTGGCTCTTGTTGTAGACTACGGGTTCATTCTCCGCTCAGCCGTTGGTGCACACACACGCTCTGGCCAGGTCAATGGGCTGCTTACTTGTACCTACTCACGGCATACCCATCCGTACGGTCTATCTCTTTTTTCTCCCATCACGCGAGATGGATCCCCTGGTAGTCTAGCCACTAGTACAAAGCCACCATTTTTTCTCTTGGGACAACACTGGGGAAATAGTAGCCATGCTAGACCAGAACGAGCATCTACGTCCGTTCGGTTGGACCCAGGAGATTGGGAACACGCGGATAAATACAGAAAAATTTCAATTAATGGGAATAATGCCCACGGGATAATTACTTGCTCTACCGAGAGCCCATCAAATTACCGTTTTGCTTCGGACGCTAACAAGTGACTGTCGGGCCGGAGAGGTGGATTAGCTGCAGCAGTCTCTTCAGCAGAGAGAGAGATCCATACCAAGCCTTTGGGACGAAATGATCGGCAGTTCACATGACATTTTCTGAAACTTGAATTAAAAAAGGCAGGGGACCACACCAGTGTAGGAGAGAGTTGTAGTTGCGAGGTTGCATGCAGACGATGAAACAAAACAGAAATAAAAATGGGCATTTGTCGCAAAAGCATGGGCAATTTGATCTTGGCTGTTTTGCTAAAGAAACACACACACACACGGACGGGACACGGTTTCCGTGGGTGCATGCATGTCTTTGGTGCGGGTAGGTAGTTCCGCGAGCTTGGGAAGACTAATGTATGTAATTAATGAGCTTGGATTGGCTTGACGCGGATAGAAGGTTGCGCCGGTTCGAGTGAGGGCGTAATTGACTCTGGTCTAAGCGACCCCTGAGTTGAAGGCCATGTGGCATCTGGGGCTGTAGGGTAGATAGGATGAAGATGATACAGTAATGATCAATGTCTGAGATGCACAAGAGAAGGAATACAAGGTGCTTGGTAGTAGGGACATTGTACTCTCAGATAGTTGTCCATTATTTGCAATATTAAAGCATGTTTGTACAAGTATTATATCAAGAGCCCATGCATACTAAACTCCGGACATGATTCTGAATATTGTTCACGAGACACACTTCATCACAACTCAGTTCAGCTCTCAGCCCTATCACTGGAACCATCTGCAAACCTCCTTTCTTTTTCCCCATTCTTTTTATCATCCGAATCTCGATCAAACAATAAAGAAAATGACCGAAGAAATAATCCAGGCCTATTACAAGTCCAGATCAATCACCACCAGTCTCGACCTCTGTCGGCGTGGCCGCGCTACTGAAAGCCATTTAAATCCCCAAAGGCCCAGACCAAGCGGGCGGTACCGCTACCGAAAATTCACGGCCTGTACCCCAACCAACAGATTAATTCAAGAATGACATGTATAGAGTTCAATTAAGCTTATGTAATGCTTCGTCACCCTTTGTAGATGAAAAGAGTGTCGGTTGTTGAAGAAACATAAATACTTCATCGCAAACAGATGATCGGCAAACTTAGCACGGCATGTCTAATCCCAAGACAAAGAATCGAGCTAGATCACCACCACTAACAAAAAGTAGTCTCCCTATCCGGCGGAAACTAACAGATACCCTATGACCTTCACCGATGCTACCGTTGACAGCGGCTAGACCACCTCTCTCCCCGCTCGACTAAAACATATTGTTTCTCTTTTGTGTAGATTTTACACAGATCTAGGCTTTTTTAGTTGGAGATCAATGCGTCTTGGAGCTGCATGGTGGCATTTAGAGCTTGCACATTGAAGCTGAGATGGTAGCTAGCTATTCAGGGATCCCCTTGCATGTTCGAGCCGAGATGGGAGATCATATTGCCTGTTAGAGCCGAGAGAGTGCCTATTAGAGAAATAATCTTACTTGTTAGAGTTGAATAGTGCTGACTGAAGCTACCCTTTTACCTCTTAGGGTTGCAATACATCTCTTTCGGGTCGCGTCGGTACCGAGAGAAGGTGGTGCAGAGGGCATTGACTCGGCTCGTGCCGTAGACCGTGGCTTAGGTCAGGAGATCTTTGGGTCTAGACACCACGTTATAAGAATGGGAGAACGGACGGGGTCAAAGTGTTGTGTTGGACCCTGAGACTCGAGTTTGAAGCTTTGATGGGCCAGGGATATTGAGGTCAAGGCTACCGCGGCAAGTTTGTCCTTGCGCAAAACTCTGAGACGATAGATGGTAGTGGCGAGGTCAAAGTCGGCAGTCCTCTTTACATGAGTGTCTCATGGTTACTGGACAAGGAAGCAGGTTATAGAACTTGGTGCTTTCTTCTTTCTTGGTATCTACTGCGTGCTTGTCTTTTGTAACCTCAAGATCCTTACAGAGCCAGCTAAAGTTACTAGACTGCGACGACGATTGGTATGCTCGGTTGGAGAGGATGCTTTCACTCAAAGTGTCACATAGGTATGTCCATACTGCTGCGGCTCGATCATGTCCGAGATTGGTTCCCAGACAATCTCGAGTGCGATATCAACAAGCCCTTGCAGGCTCGTGATTCGTCATTATTGGACAGGCGGAAGATGGAAGGCGAGTGTTACCTGTTGTGGCAGCATGGAAGTATGATGAAGAATTTGTGATTGGTAAGACAATGCAACAGCCTGCTGCTTTAGCATGTATGTTCTATCATAAGCCCTTCTAATCTTGCCCAGGTCTTTCACCATGATCATCTTGACGCCTTTCATGGAACAATGGGATTACATCCAGCCCCCGTATCAAGAATAACCTTGCCTTGAAAGGCAATCATACATGTAATAATATCTTTATCTCCCTGCTTCACCAAAGGAGCGTCCATAGGAACTACCTGTGCAGGAAGACCTTTCCCGTTAGGCATTATGATGTAGACTATCTGACCTGAGGCGCGCAAAGGTAAATCCGAAATGTTGGCTATGGCTTCACCTCGGAGAAAGATTGTGCAAACAGGAGCGCAGCATAGGTAATTGGCATGAGATCTATGCATCGACGTACATCTGCACCAGCTTTACAGAGCTCTTGCACTAGGCTGTAAGATCTCGATTGATGATGCCAGCTGGTCGTCTGGTATTGAAAGACCTCGACCATGATGAGGATACAATGTTTCGATGAGATGCAATAAGTCGTTAACCAAAGCCTTGTCCGTCCGCATGAAGAAGAGAGACTTCAAGCCAACGTCGATGCAATTGCCAAAGTCGGGTATATCACTCGTCAATCGATGTTGACATGACAAGCTTGGACTCATGGCAAGTTCTGCAAGTCCAGCCGGTGTCTTCCATAGCTTATCCTCAAGATTCCATATCCGACAGGCAGTCCAGAAGCCAAGTCTCTTGCGCCCAAACCTAAAGTGCAACGCCATACCGACGTGATCAATGCTTACCCACGTACCTGTGTTGCCAATGTTATGGTATCCTTCTTTATCGTTCGTTCCGAGAATCTCCTTCATGCCGAGTAGAAGCCAGAGAGTCGTGTATTTCCTTTGCTGCGGCACTTCCCAGGCGAGCTTTTGCGTATCATCTCCCAAGAATCTGTTCCATCGTAACATTCTCAAACAAGCGATCTTTTCTAGAAACCGCATCTCTTCCTCTGACATGTCCGTGCAGCTTGCGGTGGTGCAGAGAAACCATTGGTCCAGTTCTTTATTAAAGTCCTTCTCAGCTAATTTCCGCTGGTCCCGAAAGTGCCATAGCCATAGCGCGTAGATAGTGGAAATGCTCCATCGGAGCAAAAACATCGTCTTTGTCGTACCATCGTAGTCATCGAGAATACGTATACAAGAAAGATTGATGAAATCTGTCATGGCAAGATTTGCTCGGTCCATGTCCGGACAGGATGACCAGCCGCATGGATGTCGGAGCATGAGATGCATCAGACCTGGATGGCCTATAAGAAGGTTCTGGGCATCTGACTTGGCCCATATGTCCCCGTGGAGGTGAAAAGCATCGACTGCCTCGGGCGCGAAGATTAATCTCATTCCCTTGATGATGGAGAGAATTGCGCCTCGCTTGATAGCTCCTGCTAGCTGGTCCATCAGCGTGAGGGATGCGAGGATTGATGCGACAATGGCAAAAGCGAATGCTATTGGGTCGGCGGAGCCAAACACGGCGTCTACTGGGAGAACTACCGTCTGGACTGGTGAAGTGTCCATTCTAATGTGATCTTGATCTATAAAGAACAGAAGGCTGATGAGGTGAGATATCGTGCAATGCATAAAGAAAAGAAGGTCGAACTGTGCTTTGAAAACGGGACTGGGAGATTTGGTATATAACGTCTAGGTGAGAAAGAAACAGCCGCTTGTAGGTCATACCTCTATGGAAATGGTTGATATGTGTGTCTCGGAACTGAGAGCCTGATATACAACCACCGACGACATCGAACCTATCGAGCCCCAGATTGGTTGGAGCCAACCACGACACCTTGAAACTACCAATTAGACTAGGTTAAGCCAGAAATGGTTCAAGATACTGCAGAAGGATTCCATGTGTATGGCATACGTGCAGGAGCTGAAAGCCTAGTTTGGTTACCTGCAGCAAAGGATTGAAAGTAAGCTAACTAACTATTGGTTGATCTATGTGGAAGTCGCCCTTTTCAATGAGGCTATCAATTGAGGTGCGGACTATTTGACTGCGCCTCTGATATTTAAGCAGTTTATGGAACAAGCGACGCTTATGCGGCTGAGCACTACACCCTCATCTGAGAACGTCTCATAGAAAATCAGGCTCGGCTCAACATCCTATATCGGGAAATGAATATCCTTTGTAACCACTTTTCAATCTGGTAAACTAAGTGAAACTAGTATTCGGGTACTCATTGCCTATTTTGACATTAACTCTATCTCGATAGTTCTGTCCTTGCAGTAACATTTCGGAGATATTGGCAAGCCATGTTAACATCCTTCAGATACCAGAGTCCTCCTGCGTCGCGTTCTCATTCTTGTTAAACATGGTGTAATACGCAGCCCAGTTGTTGCATTGCTCAGAGTAGTGAGGTAGAATACCAGACTTTTGGAACTGCGGTCCAATCTGTCTCGGCGACTCAACAAACTGAAGTGCAAGTCCACCACTGGCATGCCAAGCGATCTATCAAAGTCAGACAACGGTTATGAGTTCATATAGTGAAGTACTTACATGGCAGTGCATGAGCCAAACACCAGGATTGTTCACTAAAGAAATTGTCAGCAGTTGTAGAATTGTGGGCTAAGTAATACTCACTTTGGAATGCAACAATGAGGTACCCATCGACAGGAAGTAGTGCCACGTCGCGACGAGGCGGATTAATCGTGTTTAGTGTAAAGTTGCTTGGATCAAACTCCTTCTCACCGGAATCAAGAACGACAAAATCGTGGCCGTGGATATGCATCGGATGAGCTACAGGAGCCTGTGTCTTGTAGATCTTGGGATGCCCAGGCATGTCGTGCAAAGACTCCTTGAACTTGCCTTCAATCAGGAAGTAGACCCAACTACCGTTTTTGTACTCAAGATTGACAGGTTCGTAGCCCTTGGGCCATTTCGGATGCTTCCAGTCTTTCTCGTAAGCAACCTTGACAAGACTCAAACTGGGCTCGGCCCAATCAAGGTAGAAGGATGAATCCTTGAGAACCCATTTGTGAAGGGTCGAGCTTGCGGCGGTCTCGTCAGGATACCCGACCAGATGGACTTTGAAGGATTCATCCTGATATTTCACATTTGCAGCGACAGAGATGTTCCTCTCGACGATGGGTTTGAGGTTCACGCCTAGCTCGTCTAGACATCCGTAGCAGAGATGTTTCTCATCCGGAGGTGGAGTCCACGGAAGCTTTTGGTTCTTCTCGTCGTAGCGGATAATACCCAGGTTCGAGCGGGCTCCTCCATTGTTGCAGTCGCGAGCATGCATCCAGAAGTTGGTTCTTTTGGAGTTGGGGGCATTATGAAGTGTGGCATTGGCTTCGATGATGATATCATAGCGCTGACCAATAGCAATGTTGAGAATAGAGGTGTTGTAAGGTGTAATGGGGACAAAGTCGGTAGCAACAACGGAAAAGTTGTGCTTGTCGATCCAAAAGGTCATGTGCGTTGAGACACCGGTATTGACGAGACTCATCTTGTACTTCTTACCTTCGATAAAGTTAAAGTCTGTTAGTTTCGAGCCGCCGACGCAGTTCTTGTCGCAGTTCTTGTTCCCCTTTGGACAGCAGTAGTATGTTCCTCTGCCATTCATCAAGATGCTGTCTGGTGCTGGAGGCCGGCCTATGACAATTAGCAAGAGACGTCTTTGACTGATTGAGAAGAGCTTACCCAAGTACTCGAGCATAACTTGGGAAAATGCTGTCTTGTGGAAGTGATCTGTGATGAGCACTGGGCCAAGATCATAGTCGTAGTTCATGCTAGTTGGTCCGTTGATCTTGATTGCACCCAACAATCCATCGGCGTCTGTTCATCAATTAGCAACAGAACGTGTTTAGGGAAGGTTTACCAACACTGTAGACTAAAATGACCTGAGAGATATTAGTCCTGGTTAATCAACGTTCAAGTATGTGTTTCTTACTGTGATACCAGGATGTGCCGTATTGAGTGGCCTTCCAGCGATAAGTCATGGTCTCGCCCGGCTGTTTTTGTTAGAATATTTAGCTTGCTGCGATGCTTCAAGACTTACTGGAATTGGGCATTCGGTGACACCTGATACACCATCCATCCAGTTGGTGTTCAATTGTCGGATACCATGCCAATGGATCGATGTTCCGTTGAAGTTTGTGAGATTATTATGCACGGTGATTTCTATACTTGTAAGCCTCTATATATAATCACTCATTTCAAAACTCACCAAAGGTATCTCCCCAGTTTCCTTCTAGGGTCGGCCCAGGATAACTACCGTTAAACAGCAAGCGGTCGACCTCGTATCCATCGGGGTGGATTCGATGGTTACCAACCACGAGATGGAACTGAACACCGTTCCATTAGCATGTGTCAAGTAGAGATTATACTCAAGACACAAACCTTTCGAACTTTTCCTTCTGGAATGACCTCTTCATAGTCGGTATGGATATTGAGGTTTGGAGTCCAGCATTGTCTGTCTTTGGGGTTGTTGCACGAGTCATCAACGAGAAGTGCCGGATCAAACACGTCCACTGCAGAGTTGACAGGATCAATAAGTGAATTGTCAGATGTAAATCTGAATTGATCATTGAAACCACCTCCAACGAAGAGGAACTCGGTGAGTCTCTTCCAGAACCCCATTGTAGCTATAGGGATAACTACCAAGGGCTATAGAGAGAGAAGATACGTTGAGTGAAAAAGAAGAAACGTGATGGGGTCACAGAGGGGAAGTGGACAACTTCACCATCGGCAGCCGGGTTGATATAAAGCTTTCAGCCTCGGAAGAAGGGTTATTCAGTACATGAGACACAGAGTCACAAAACAGACTAGATTCCATTCAATAGTCTCGTGCGGCTGAAGTGATCTGATGTGAGAATCCCACGCAATGGCGGCATGGCAAATATGTGATTTGCAACTACATTCCGACCACAGCTGAATCGCCAAGTAAGTGCTCGTAAACTAGCCCACTGGCGACAATTCGGTTCGTTCAAAATAACGCGATTAGATCTTTTCCGTAGGTCAATGCGACTCTGACGATCACTTCTTATCTTTTAATCGATAGTCGGTTCGGCTATTGGAGCTAATGCGTGATTAGTTTTGCATATACATTTTAGCTAACCAGATCCATATAGCTCGCAGCCGCTCTTATCTTGCAACAGTAAGTGCAGAGCATTTAGCGTAGCTGAACAAATACCTCTTTCAATACAATGCGAAACGAATCACTCGCTAGGCATGTGAATGGTCTAGAACAAGCTAAATACAAGGGAGGCAGAACGGATGTCCGATCTCGTTTGATAAAACTAGTCTAGAGATAGACGACGATGAGCCAAAAATGGTTCGCTACATAATGGTGGCGCAGCTGAGTCGAAACTGAACTAACCAAATATCGAAACACCATGTCTAGGTAGAATCCTATTTCTGAACAGAATGAAACAAGCCGTTACGCTTGGAATTTCAGCTCCATGCAGAGATCGTATTAGGTAGCAATAGTGGCATGCCGGGAACTAATATCTGTGCCTAGCTGCATGCTGGAATGGTGGTGTTCCTGGGCCTCTAATGCGAAATACACGAGTTATCAACCCCACGATGTGGAATCTGACTCTCACACCGGAGACAAGATAATGTCTAGACTTGAGTTTCTGGGGTGTAAATCGCGCATTGCAAGCCTTTGTCTTTCCACGAGGTCACAGCGGCCGACATAGGTGTTTGCAGCAACGAGGAGAGATATAGACATGGAGTGCAAGAGGTAGACTGATAGGATAATACAACACTGACTATTAAAGAGGTGTGCTCCCAACTCATATCTTCTTGCTCGTCACGATCAACCTCTGGAGCAAACATCGCAACCATGTCTGTTCCCCATGATCCCCTGAACTTTATCCCCGCGGATATCTTTTTCCCTACTGTCCCCAGCTTCCAAAAGCCCAGGGACGTAGTGTCTGTTGAATCTACAGATTCAATCAAGCCTAGTGACCTCAGGCGCTATGGAGCTCATATCACTCTTGCAGGTGTCAACGGCGGCTCTCAAACACACTGTTTGGTTCAATTCGTCACTCCCCTGATCTGGAGAATTAGATACGACCCCAAGTACACCAGCCTCGAAGACTTTGACGACATCAACACGTATGTATCATGAAAAGACCTCTGAACTTACTCTAACTCCGCTATAGACGTACGATTGTCAGAAATAGGTTCACTGAACTGGTTGATGATCTTCAGCAAGAATACAGAGATTCTGACGCCTGGAATGCTTATCCTGCAAAGGATGAGTGGTATTGGAGAACATCTTTTGAGAAGAAGTCGGACACCCACTGGGTTCTAACTGTAAGTTCTCCAGCTGCATTGTTTCCTTATCATACTGACCAAAGCAGTCCAACGAATACAAGAACAAGGTTGACACTGCTACTCCCATGACTAGCCTGCATATCTTTTCGTCTCCGTTCCGCCTTGTGGTATGTTCATGTTATTCTGTATATAGTTATTAGCTGACACTTCAAAGGCTACCAGAAAGCTCAAGCTTTTGCAGGAGTCAGACCCAAGTCTCTTGCACTCCGTTGGTGTTGACACAACTTCTGAATTTGAACAGATCGTCTGGCAAACCACCGATCAGACCTTTTCTTACCAGCAGAACCAAGAGATTGATGTCATCAACAATGTCGTCCTCAACATCAAGAAACCTGGCCCTGCTGAGTATCTCGGTTTCGGTGAACAGGGCGGCAAGACTGTATTGAAGAAGCCTACTTACTTGAACTACTTCTGTAAGACCTCCCCCAGATTGTTCAAAGTGTCAACGCTAATCTTGTCTCTTAGGCTATGACAACTTCAACTATTCCAAGGTCTACGGCAAGGGTGCCCTTGATGGAAGAGAGCCACTGTATGTATCTATACTTCGATACTTTTCTTCATGAAAGAAAACTAACAGCTCAGCTACCAATCTTCCCCATTTTACTTGGAGATGAATGGAACCCCAACTCATCAAAATGTTACTGGCGTTCTGGTAGATAACTACTCCCAGGTTGCGATTGATCTCGGCAAAAACGATTCCAACATTATCAGCATCGCAACTCGGTTCAACACGTTTGACGCATACATCATGACAGCTGACAACGTGCCTACTATGATCTGGTTTGTCATTTACCAGTGCCTACCTTTCACTCAATACTAACGTGAGGCGCTAGGCAATACACCTCAATTGTGGGAAGACCCAAGCTCAAGCCCCGATACATTCTGGGACATCACCAGGGTTGTAAGTTGAGCGCTCAGGCTACATGAACTATAATAACGATTGCAGGTTATGGCTACGCCAATGAGGGCACCGTCAACAATGTCGTCGATGCTTATCGCGGATCGGGCATCCCTCTGGATGGAATGCACCTCGACGTCGACTTTCAAGTAAGCCAATTGTGCACTTTTCAGATTGTCACTAACGAGTTCAGGAACGATACCGAACATTCACAGCCAGCAAAGTGAACTTCGGTGACACCAAGGCCTTTTTCAGCGGTCTAAAGCAGAAGGGAATCAAAGCCTGCACCAACATCACGCCCATCCTGACTCTTCGAACAGAGGGTGCGGGAAAATACAAGCACCTGGATGCCTTTTGGGATCACCAGGACCCGAAGAATCCCGGGTCCAAGTGTATGCTGGTGACTGACAACCGGAACTTGAAGGGTTTGAATCAATATCCGCCAACATACTGGAGATATGATGGTAACAACGAAAACGGACCACTTGCGAAGGGTGTCAACCCAACTAGTTTTGAAGAAGATTACTATCATGACGATCAACGTCTGTCATTCGCTGACTATCCCGGAGGGGAGGTCTATAGGGACGACTACGATTTTCACGAAAACTACAACAGTGGATATCCTTTCCATGGAGGTGTCAGCTATGGCAAAACGTTGGGAACTGTGAGTATTTACTATAATAGTACTATGCTACAGGATACACTGCTAATACATACAGCCCGGTTACTACCCTGATCTCAATCGCGCCGACGCCAGAAAAGTCTGGGGTGAACAGTATCAAGACCTCTTCGACGATGGTCTCGAGTTTGTATGGCAAGACATGACCACACCTGCGGTAGGAAGATCCTACGGTGACATGCTCGGCTTCCCATCTCGCTTGCAAATGACGGATGACAGTCCCGTCGGTGCACCAAAGACCAAAACCGCCATTGAACTGTGGTCGCTCTACTCATACAACCTCCACAAAGCAACATTCCATGGCTTGAACAACCTTAAGGGCCGAGATAACAAGCGCAACTTTATCATCGGTCGAGGTAGCCAGACTGGAATGCACCGTTTCGCAGGTTTGTGGACAGGTGATAACGGCAGCTCCTGGGACTTTTGGAAGATTTCTGTTGCTCAGGTCCTTGCACTTGGCTACAGCGGATTGACCATTGCTGGTGTCGACATGGGTGGTTTCACCTCTGATCCAACTTCCGCCGCCCCGTATCCTCGTTGGTGCAATCCCGAGTTGCTCATCCGATGGTACTCTGGTGCTTTTCTCCTGCCCTGGTATCGCAACCATTACATGCAGCATTGGGACCAGGTTTCGAACCCGCCAGCGAAGGTGTTCCAGGTCAGTTATTATTACGCGATTGATATACCTTGATACTAACCAAATGCAGGAACCGTGGGCGTTTAGCGATGTCTTGTCGGGTCCTTACGCTCACATGATTCCTCAGGATCAGCGTGTCTTGTATGAGGCAGTTGTCCCCATCTGTCGCTACTACGTTCAGCTTCGATACTCGCTTATTCAAGTCATGTACGATTACATGTTTGCCAACTTGATCAATGGTCTACCTATCGCTCGTGCAATGGTAAGCACCCACCGATTTTTCGCGTTTTGAACTCTTGCTAACCTGTCACTAGCTCATCACTGACCCTCTTGACACGAACTTGTTCAACAGCAACGAGGATTTCATCGACACTCAGTATCTGCTTGGTCACAACATCCTCGTTTGCCCCATCATGGACCCTCAAGTCTTCAACCGGGACGTGTATCTCCCTGGCTCAGATCTCTGGTACCCTTCCAACCTTGAAGTTGACAATGGCAGGAATCTGGGCGATGATCCTATCCTCAAGCATGCTGCCAATTTGAAGGAGCCGGCGAGAGGTGGTAAGATTATCAGCTACGGGTGCAGTATCCCTGCCACTTTCGGCAACCTTGACCAGATTCCTTTCGTCACTCCGGTCTACATTCGCGGCGGTATGTATACTCTGACATTGGTCTCACAGTCAGCTAATAGTATACAGGTGCCATCATTCCCCAGCTTGATGTTCGTATGTCTATTGACGAGAACAACTACAACCCACCAACAATCCACTTTTACCCCGGTGGCAAGGAGCCTACAGTTTGTCTCCCCGAATCATCTAGATTTTACAGTGAACTGACATCTGACTAGCGCTACTCGATGTACCTTGACGACGGTGTCAGCAAAGACAGCGCCCCCAGCAACTTGCCCCAGTACAAGTACCAAGACCCTTCCAAGTCCAAGAAGGTCAAAGGCTATTACAAGGAATTGAAGATGACCCAGGTTCGTATCTTAAAGTCATTACATCACGATATAGCTAACAAGATTACAGGAGAGCACCGCCACCTTGCGAACCTTGACACTCCACCATCCATGGGACGGATTCGATGCCACAGCAACAGTCGGCGATACTTACAACCTTGCTGTCTGGACTGTCAAGACTGGCAATTCGCCTCAAGTCCAAGTTTCATTCGAGGATGAGAACGGAAAGACTATCAGTGATCCTGGTCTGCAGTACAACTATAACGGTAACCGGGGCGTCTTGACTGTCAACATCCCCGTGGCTCTTGTGCCATCTTATGACCACCCTGCCAGCATCAACGGTGCCTCGACTAATGGTGTTACCAATGGTGTCACGAATGGTGTTTCTGTTCAGAAACCACTTATTGCTGTGAAGATAACTGGTCTCTCTTAGAGATAGTGTAGGAGGGAAATTGAGATAACCGCGACCCAGATAATATTTATTATGTATTTCTTTAACCTAATAATTAAGATAGTACGGGATTGTTCAGAATGAATACTGCTGCTTATTATTTTACATAACGAAACCAAGGGTTGATACATGTGAATATTAATAACAGATACTTAAAGTCCAATAAGTGGTAGGAAGCACTTGACAGCTTTGCAGTCGAACTTGACATCATTATATGAGAACGCTTCACAATCCATGTTTTTTAAATACGAACTACTCATGTTTCATCTCACAACCGGTAAATGTGAACAGGTACAAGTCGGATGGCTAACTTCATCTACTCCAACCCATCAACCACGAGACTCTGCCAACTAACACTCCAATCCCCCGACTTCCTCCTCCCCTCCCAAATCAACGGCACAACCACCCTCGCCGGCTTCATCGTAAAATAAACGCCCCTCTCATCCGTCACACCCAAACAAACAAGCGCTCTCTCCTGCAACTCCGGCGTCACAGCTTCACAGCCCGCCACAAAAGCAGGCCACGCCAAACTAGTCGCAAAGTCCTGCTCGTCTATCAACTCGCTCAAGCAAGGCTCTAGATAATCTAGTGTCTTGCGGACTAGATCTTGCAGAATCATGGCGTTCATGTCGTAGACGCGCCGGTAGAAGTAGATTACTAGGGCTTGGTGGATTGCGAGTGTCATGGAGCGGATTTGGGGTTGGGTGACGAGGTCGGTTGTTCTGGAGGATACTTCGACAGGTCCTGTAGGGTCCAAAGTGGAAGGCCAGGCCCAGATCCTATTTTCTAATGTTTTTGTATGTTTTGCCAGGGCTTCTGATATACCAGGGTTGCATCGCGCAACATTCTCCAAACGAGCCTTTTCGTTCGAGAGAGAAACAGTCTGACTTAGAAGCGTTATCAGACTCTCTGGAATACCATATATAACAGGGTATAACGTATGATTCCAGCGTCCTTGGACTTCCAAGTGGATATCATTGTAGCCTATATCGTCTGTCTTTTCCTGTGCTGGATCGAGACCAATGTTCAGCCCCTCTTCCGTGATACGAAATGTCCGACTGAGGTCTTGGACTTGATTATCGCAGTTTGCACTCTCGGTTAGTGCTTCTGTGAAGAGAGACATGCTTTCTGCGATGACGCGTAGGTGAGTGTACATATGATGTAAAAGACGTGTCTTGAAGGGGTTTTGGTTGACTAGGCCTCTTAGACGAATGAGACGTTCTGCATCGAGGAGGAATATTCTAAAAGTACGGGTCCCATTATGTAGCTGACTTTGTTAATATTTTGTCAAGAATAGTAGTAATGTAGCTTACCGAAGTCATAGCCATAGCGAGAATAGCCATCAAGAGCTCTTTATAACTAGCCTGCTTCGGTCCAAACATCTCACACTGAAGCGCCTGTCTCAAATGACTCTGCGCTCTCTCATGATTCTTCAATCCAATTTCCTTCCATTT
This sequence comes from Fusarium praegraminearum, assembly GCA_002093855.1. Classification (NCBI taxonomy): domain Eukaryota; kingdom Fungi; phylum Ascomycota; class Sordariomycetes; order Hypocreales; family Nectriaceae; genus Fusarium; species Fusarium praegraminearum. The sequence continues at coordinate 27,326 of LXHY01000153.1, read as the reverse complement.
TGAATCAGATCCTGAGATGTGAAGTTGAAATGCGCTGTGTGCAAGAAGGGTATAAAATATTGACGAACGTGTATGAGACGCTTCATTCCAGAGAGACAACTCTGCAAACGTCTCAAGTGCACAAGGGAGAAATATTATTTCCCAGGGTGATTTGCGCTTTGCTTGCATTGTTGAACGATGAGTCATGCTTTGTCTGTAGTGTCGGAGTAGATGCTCTGCTTCTTCGGGTATACCTGCGCGACTATGCGGTGGTTCTCTCGGGTACGGAATTATATCAGTGACGGGCTCCGAATCGAGATTCTCTTCTGGATCAGGCTCGGTAGGACCGATGATCTGCGACATGAATCTAGGGCTGAAAATCAGGCCTTCGGCACCTAAATGGTCATCCACGAAGAAGCTCGTCAATGAGGAGTCGTGTACTTGATCGGCTATACTTGGATCCTCGATGATCCCAAAATGCGGGTCTAGTGATGCGGTAAAGATGTCCATATCATCTGTAGGAAGTTGATCGGGCCAATCCGATCGCTGAATATCCTCGACAAAGCTGTCTGTTTCGTGATACATGCTCGTGAAGGTATCATCGGTGCCTGTATCCGGCGAACACTCGATAGTATCGGGAGATATGGACTCTCCAATTGATTGAAACACCCCAAATGGGCCTTTGATCAAAACTGATCCAGAATTATCAACCGTCATCTTCTCACCAGCCGAGTCAATATCAGCTAGCAAAGACGCAGCAGTTCTTCTCTCCAGACTCAATGAGAGCTCATCACTCATCAACTTTCGCTGACTCTCTACTCCACAAATTAGCTCCCACTCTACCGTCACATTGATCGGAAGACGTGCCGGAGAAGAGTGGATACCGATACTCTGAACCCCGATGACTCTGCTGCAACTCGGGCCTGACAGCATCATCCGTGATCCAAAACAGCTTCGCCCCGTATCCTCCGCAGTTCAACCCCAGACGTTGGCAAGTACCGCACCGGGGCTGAGCTTCATCGCATTTTGCGTGTCTGCTTCGACAGGTGCGGCAGCCTGTAAAGGTTCTTGTTCGCTCTACCTTGGTGCCAACTGGGCCCTGTAGCTTGGGCATTTCAGCAGAAACACAGAGTATAGAGTGACGAGAAAGGAAGGTGGATTAATTAAGAAGATTGAGAAAAATATTAACATGTTCCTGAACAGAAACGGGCGTGGAGGATATGGCCTGTTGGTATTGTCTGTGATGCCATGACGAAAAGGGAATGTTTCCGCGGGGCTGGACGACATCTGTGGGTAACAGCAAGGTTAGCCTCCTTAGTCTGGACTTTTAGCATACAAAAATAAACAGCCGAAGGACTCAGTCTAAGCAGCACAAGATGACCTACTCTTTTTATCCCTTGTGCTTCAAACGGCCAATTCTTCTGATACCCTCATGCCATATCCATATCCATCTCCATCACTCGCACAGGTACTTGAAGGAAACGTGATGAAAATAGTGTATTCTCAAACCATCTAATCACTAAGCCTTCTTCTCCTTGGTGTATTCTTTACGAAGACGTTGGTCTATTGGTGTACGTGGAAGCAGGACAGTGCGAAGTCGTCAAAATCTCCACCGCGATCTCCTAGATCACATTCTCTACCATGCGCAGGAGATGATCGTTCTGCTGAATTTCCAAGATGTTTTTAATAAAGGACATGCCGGCCATGTCGATAGTAACCTCTTCACTGGTGCTACCCTCTGTGTGCATCTCAAACCCGTGAATCTCTATAGCAGCACTCAGATGGGTATCCATAGCCGAAGTGGCGGGTTCTGTTTCCGGCAATCCTACCACGATCTTTAGGCGATCAATGACAATCGGCAGTTTTTCCGTTCTGATGGTTACCGCTCCCTCTGATACCAAGTCGGCCAGAAGGTTAAGATCGGACTTGCACCCTATTATCGCGTCGAAAAACATTTGCAACAGCTGATAAACATCACGTGCGGGACTCCGAACGAATCTGAACACCGAAGTGGTGACATATTGGTCCAGTCGTTCAAGTGTTATTCGCCAAGCGTCGTGGGTAAGTGGAGGTCTGTTGCGTAGCACAGATTGCAAGGTAAAGAGTGGCATGATGTGCAATTCGGATTCCGTATCACCCAGCCAAGATGAGATCTTTGGTTCGACTAAAGCTTCTGCCAGGTGACTGATCGTGAGGTCGATTGGTATGAAATCGTCGTCCTCGTCGGGCGTTGACTCTGCTCTGGGCAATCCTTGGGAATCCAAGTACAAATTACGGCAGAGAGCATTCCGCGTCGTCAGTTTGATCCATTTCAGTCGCCGTATCAGTCTTCTTCTGTATTTGATACATTCGGGTGGCTCTATAAGTTGATTCGTGTTGGTCATGTTGATGATAGAGATGGTGATGATGTTTGTGATGATGGGGATGATGGGGATGATGTGAGAGAGACAAAGAAGAAAGGAAAAGACGCAACAAGTCACCTTGGTACTTGTTGCTTGCTCTTGCTCTTGCTCTTGCTCTTGCTCTTGCTTCGCGTAGGGTGGATGTGATTAGGAAAGTGCCATCCTCTCATAAGGGTACCAGGCAAAGATGGCCGCTGAAGACATAAGAGACGAAATAAATGAGCCAGTTTATGCGATTTAGGCAAGACCTTTGGTTTATTTATTTTTGCATTCTATACCTTGGAGATTCATGTTTCTGCTACCTCCATCCTGTTTCTCGCATTCATTGTTTCTCGGCATGGTCTGGCATGAGCCAAACTTGTAACAGAAAGTGCAACCTAAGCTACACAATACAGAAACAATGCTGCTTTAAATAGATTCCTTTGACCTACTGATTTCGTCTCTAAAGGGCAGTAGAAGAATTGGCCTCCCAAGTCTTGAGGTATAGAAACCAAGTAGTCTTGGAAGCCTAGGGTGAGTAAAATCAGCTGCCCTGATACTTTTGTCTCTTTTGCTGCAAAAGTCTCCTGTCATTTGACATAATCATAGCCTAGCGATGCTAGTTAGATTACTGAAAGGACAAAATTGCTCATGGTTATCTTCATCCCATGTTGACTGCGTAAGGCTGAGCTGAACATGGTTGTTTGTGGGTCACGAGCTAGGTGTTCAATACGAAAATGTTGGTGATGTAGGGTAAGTTGGCCAGACTTGATTGAAGCGATCGTATCTCTGAGCCACCGCCTTGGAACAGTGGCAAATGTAGTACAAAACATTCCATACAAATTCCCACAACAAAACATGGCAATTTCGAACTTTAATGGCAAATTGACATCATTTTCGCAAATGCCGTTGACTACTTGACTCATGCAGATCACCAACACCTCCCAAACCTGAATCTCACCCGCTGACTAAGAAATCTAGCTTTTACTTCTCTCCACAGAATGTTCTTCCGGATATACAGGGCTAAGGCGGCTGCAAGCATTAATGTCCTACTCGGCGTTAATGCACTGCTTGGACAGCACTAGAAGGGTCTTGTAGAAAGAATATTCTACGACGAACGAAAAGAAACGGAGACGCCGAGGCTGGTGTAGCTCACACCGTCTCATCTTGGTCCGTTTGCGGTAAAGTAGCCGAGGAGATGCCACGTTCCCCGCCCGCGTTTTAGTGTGCTCTGAATAGTAGGTACCCTTGTTTGATCTCTATCAGATTCTTATGTATTGTGATCGAGATGGACTCTGATATCCAGGGACAGAGGTCTACTGCCAGTATGCAACGAGACCAAGGCTGTGTATTCGTGATGCTTACAGATGACCAGCTCCCTCAAAAAGACACATTGAATTCACCCATCTGGCATTTGCTAGAATGCCACCATCATGAGGTCATTACCCCTTCGGGAAGTATCACCGCAACCTTGTGGATCGACGCAGTGACGTTTTTAGCTGTTTACGAAAAACTTCAATGCTTTTTTTCTCAACCTTTCTTACAAATCATCAAATAGCCTCGGTACATTGCAACGCCACCTCGACGTGGCTACGGCACTCTATAGCTAGAACCACTGTAAATTATACTTCTACTTGTATATATAGATGCCGTCTCTGCAGTGACGTCGTTCATTTCTCATACTCATTCATATCATACTTTATTATATCTCATATATACCCATCTCTCACTCACACTCATACCTTTATCTTAATCTCATATATACACATATAAACCGCAAACATGGTTCAGAACAAGACCCTCGTTTACAAGAAGATCCCCACCGGTCTCCCCGTCGCTGGCGAGCATCTCGTCACCGAGGACCGTCCCATCGACATTGAGTCCGCTCCCGAGGGTGGTCTCGTCCTTGAGGTCCAATATGCCTCTTTCGACCCTTATCTGCGCGGCAAGATGCGCGACACCACCGTCAAGTCATACGCCCCCGCCTTTGAGATCAACGACGCCATCGTCAACGGCACTCTGAGCAAGGTCATCAAGACCGACAACTCTGACTATGCCGAGGGTGACCTTGTTACTGCCTACCTCCCCATCGCAGAGTACGTCCGCCTCGATAAGGAGACCATCCCCAAGGTCAGCCTCCGCAAGGTCCAGAACCCTCACAACCTGGATCTCGGCCTCTTCCTCGGCCCTCTGGGCATGCCTGGTCTCACCGCCTGGTCTGGTCTCCACGAGATCGGTCAGCCCAAGAAGGGCGAGACCATCTTCGTCAGCTCCGCCGCCGGTGCTGTTGGTCAGATCGTTGGTCAGATTGCCAAGCGTGAGGGCCTCACTGTTATCGGTTCCGTCGGTGACGACGCCAAGCTCGACTTCATCACCAAGGAGCTCGGCTTCGACGCTGGTTTCAACTACAAGAAGGAGTCTCCCAAGGATGCTCTTCCCCGTCTTGCCCCCAACGGTATCGATATTTACTTCGAGAACGTCGGTGGTGACCACCTCGAGGCTGCTCTCAACAGCTTGAACAACGGCGGCCGTGTCCCCGTCTGCGGTCTCATCTCCGAGTACAACACCCCCGCTGAGAAGCGTGAGGGTGTCAAGGGTCTCATCAACCTTATTGCTAAGCAGATCAAGATGGAGGGATTCCTCGTCGGCCACCCCAACTTCGGCCCCAAGTACTACAAGGACCACCAGGAGAGTCTCCAGAAGTGGTTGGGCGATGGCAGCGTCAAGGCCAAGCTCTTTGTTACTGAGGGTATCGACAACGCTGCTGATGGCCTTATCGGTATGCTCGAGGGCAAGAACTTTGGCAAGGCTGTCCTCAAGCTTCGTTAAGTTAATGCGTCTATGACACAAACACATATATAAAATAGGATTGGAGAAGTTATAAAAGTATAATAATATTGAATAAAAATTATTAAAATATGTAAGCATTTCAAGATCGCTATGTGATTTCCTCTGTTTGATTACAATCTCTTACTCTTGAGACCGAGGTGAGTGTTAAAAATGCAGTGAAGAAATAAGCCAACGAATATGAGTCGTTGAGGACAGAACTACGGTTAAGGACATTTTAACTTTCACTTTTCACTCCAACAGGAATAAACATCAGTACTTTATAGTGTTACTTTTCACCCTTAAGACTACATGACTGCTAAAATGCAGTGAATGTTAAGGACGTTGACTCTTTTACTTTTTGCTTCAGATTGGGGAGTCAATGTTAGGACTTTGGCAATGCTATTTTTCACCCTTGAGACCGAGGTAGGTGTTAAAAAGGCAGTGAAGAGCGCCTTATGCAGCTTATTGTAACTTCTTACTCTGGATACTTGAATGCTAAAACTGCAGTGAAAGAAAGGAGGGGGGATGAGATCAAAGATTGTGATGAGGCCGAGGTGAGAGTTAAAATTGCAGTGAAAGAAGTGGTGGGGATAAGCTCAGCGGTCATTTTGAGACTGAGGTGAGTGTTAAAAAGGCAGTGAAGAGAGCCTTATGGAGGCTGCAGTGAAAGAAGGGAGGGGGGATGAGATCAAAGATTGTGATGATGCCAAGGCGAGAGTTAAAATTGCAGTGAAGGGTTGGAAAATGCAGGTAAGCCGATATGACACTCAACGCTGGTGCATATACTAGAAATGCAGTGAAGAGCGCCTTACGGAGTGAAGGGGGCATTATGTATGAGACTCGGGCGAGTGTTAAAAATGCAGTGAAAAAAAGAAGTGGGTGTTGATGCAACTAGCCCGCATGTTAAATATGCAAGGTATCTTTTTTAATGTAGGATCAATTCTCATGCATGAAGCCCAATCCAGTATGACATTGAAATCTCTCGACAAGTTACTGGTATTAATGGTGGTCGTAAGTACATCTCACCCTCCTGACATGACAACTTCTGGTCTTTGGAAATAAGGACTTGATCAATATAATATCGGAAAGACCTCAAAGCAAATGTATTGGGGAAATCAACCATACATCGAGACGATCCAATTTATCTATCAATTGTACACTATATCTCAAGTTATCCTTCGTTACTTCATCACCAACTATCAAAAGTAGCCTTCCAGTACGCCCAGACAATCACAAAACAATGACATCCCAAAATAAGCAACCCTCTAACGAATCCCATGCAAATTGCTAAAATGGTCTATTGAAGTTTGTTCGGCGCGGGCCGTGTTGTAGCTTCGAGCCAATTATGCGTCTTCAGCTTCTTGGTCGGCGAGATGCTCGTTGGAGCCCTGCCAGTCATCACTCTCAAGTCCGTCTCGTCGGATGAATAGTGATGATACCCAGCCCAGGATGGCCAGACCTCCGAAAATACTCCAGGCCAATGCCTCACCTTTGGGGCGGATGTTGATGGACAGACTGAAGAGTCCGCCAGATACGAAAGGACCAAAGCTGCGACCAAGAGCAGAAAGGGTTTGTGCCATGCCGTTGAGACTACCAAGGCTGGCGTGGGATGGCGCAGAGTTTGTGATCTAGAAACGTTAGCAAGGTTTAATTTAATAGAGGTACTCAGGACGGAACGTACCAAAAGCATGACACTCGACAGACCGCCGACAGCGCACAAATTCTTCAAGATCAATACCAGTCCAAGCTCAATGTACAGCCAAATCTTGCCACTTCCGACACCAAACAAGGGCTTGTCATCGGCGTAACCGACCCATGGCATAAACAGCATGCTGATACCAAGTCCCAGAAGAGAGATCTGGTAGGTACCAAGGTTGCCCAATTTGGACTTGAGATGTTGGAACAAAAAGGCCTGGAAAATGCAGCTTGCCAATCCTGCGATGCTCAAGCTGACGCCAATTCTACTGGGCAGCAAGTCGCGACCGGCAGGTGCAGGTGTCGCAGCAAAGATTGGGTACAGGCTGTTGAATGAGATGTTGGACAGCTGGAATACGAGGTAAGTGAAAAGGACCAGAATAGTGGTTGAGCTGAGGTCCTTCCAGGCGGACAGGGCGGGGTCGAGGTTGTTGTCGCCATCTTCAGTATCGTCTTCGTCTTCATCTGAGTCGGATTCAAGGGCTCGGCCGGAGGAGAGAAGAGGCTGGTTTTGGGAATGCGAACGAGGCCAGCGCGCGCTCCAAGAGGGACGTCGCGGAGGTGGGGGTCGCGAAGGGAACCAGGACAGGATCTTGTCGACCCATGCAGGTTTCTCAAATGCGACCTGGGTCTTATCCAGGGTCTCTTCGAACCAGATGCTGACCACAATGACACTGATGGCTAGAAGACCTGCGGAGAGGATGTTGGGAGCCAAATAAGGGTATTTCTTGCCCATTGTTCCCACAAGTATGCCTCCCAGAGCAGGCCCGGTGATGCTGCCGAGGGAGTAAATGACAGGCAAGTATGTGAACGCGCGGCTTTGGTTGGATCGATCCGTGACTTCTCCCAGGACTGTCGGGACACAAGCAGCGTTTCCGTTGAGTAGTCCCATCAAAACGTGAATCACCACAATCTGCCAATACTCCTTGCAAAAGCCAAAGACACAGAAACAACCCATAAGCGCAATTGTGCCCATGATTAGAACCGGCTTTCTTCCGATGACATCCGAGGCGTAGCCCCAGAGGAAGTTGGTCGACAGCTGCGCCAATGCGAAAGAGCTCGCAAGTATTCCGACGTATAACCCTGCTTTTTCATCGGGAATGCCCGGCATGTTTAGGACCATCTCGGGGAGGTATGGGGATATTGAGTTGAGCGCGGTCTGTTCGGCGAGGGAGAGAAAGGCAAGCAGCAACAGTTGGCGGACAGGCAATGGCGTCTCTTCTCCATCATCTTCATCTTCGGAATCGCTCGCATTGGAACCTGCATAAGGCTGTTCGAGAGGTGTTTTTGGCGGCGTTGTGGGAAATGTCTGGTATCGATGGGATTGGCGTCGCAAGTTGCTCAACGTCGGGATCGGCGCGCCTGCGTGGAACGAGCCAGAGGAAGCAGTGCGCTCAACGGCCATGGCCCTCCTGGCGGCGGCATTGGAAGAGTTATTTCGCGAGGGCGCCATGATGTGTAATGGCCGAGTCCCTTGGGGAAAGCTTGTCGCAGAAGATCAAGGCTTAAGTTTGACGAGTGGTGACGTAGCGTAGGTAGGGAGGCAGGGAGGGCAAGATTTGCATTTGCTATGGCGGGGCTGACACGAGCCACGATGAGATCGAGGCTTCAAGTTGACGCGACAAGGGCATTTGCTGGTGATCAAACGTCGATTGAGAGATATAAAGAGAGGTCTGTGTTGTGATGAGACAATTAAGATTGTGCTTGTTCCTGTGGCTGGGAAGAAGCTTTGGATGAATATTCCGAAAAACGGCCGATCGCCCTTTTTTGTGACCTTAGGCAGGTGCGACAGGTGCAGCCGTCAGTGCAGTGCAGTAGAACAACTACGGCAGGTACTGAGACCGCTGCAGGTGATGGTCGCACCTTCTAATTTTGATCGCGTGAGAGCTCCATGAACGATCGCTGATGTAATTACGGGTTCATAAGCTACGCTCCCGCCAATCAACGACTGCCGTTGGCATTCCACCGGGCGGGATCCTCCGCTCAAACTCAATTGGAGGGAAGACGAGGGTCATCCAAGTTTATTTGTCTTTTCTTGGATGATCCTCTTACCATCCGTCGATCTCGATATCTTGGCAGTTGTTTCAGAGCAATGTCACTGAATGTTGTCACAAAGCTGTCAACGACGCTACCCTGGAGTAGACTGAGAATTGATGGCATGAGGGTGTAAACCGGCTAAGATGTCAGAAATAGATACACGACCATGTTTTAAAGCCTGTTCTGTATCTCAACTCTTTTATTACACACGCAATTATAGAAACATGACCTACCCAAAGTCTCCAAGATTTCTAGATAATATCGAAAAACGACGCACCAAGTAACTCAAATATACCCTCTAAAACTCCCTATCTCACTCCAAAGTCAGCATATTCTCCGGCATGATATCCGGGTCCCCAATTTGCTGCACAATCGCCATAAACTCCTCCGAAGAAATCCCAATATTATCCAAAAACTCCAAATCACTCGTCCCCTCCTCTATATCTGTAGTCAAAAGCCTCTCGTCATCTACTTTGCCTGCTGGTTCCAAAGTTGCTTCATCCGTCACCGCCAAGGACAGCGTCTGTAGTCCTTGCTGCTGTACCTGCGCGACGAGTTCCTGACACTGCGATTCGAGATACACAAGCTCTTGTTTTCGAACTTTGGCTAATCGGTTGCCTCGAGCAATCATGTTGTCGAGAAGTTGGTGTACTAAATGGCGGCTGTCTTGATCGTCGGCGACGCCGGGGAATAGAGCTGTTGCCATGTTGAGGTGGAGGGCGGCTCCAAAGGTAAATTCTATATCGTAGGGTAAAAAGACCTCTGCAGGTTGTTAGAATGAATGAATCATCAAGAGGCATCCATCTTACCAAGAAGATTGTATTCGCTAGTGAGAATCTGGAGTGTCTTGACAGCCGATTTAATGCCCGTCGATATGACGGCTGCTGTCTGTCCGAGAAAGGCTTCCGAGTTCTCGGCACCGGGTTGACCTAGAATGTCAAGGCGTTCCTTGAGGACCGAGAGTAAAAGAGGTCGTGTCGCTACTATTACACACTGCATTTATCAGAAATTGCCATGCATCATCTTGGGCGTCTGTGTACTCACCTGGTGATATAAAAGTGTTATGTATTTTGTGCCTCGAGGCATCGTATCTACCGAGTTCCGGAATTTCATCGATATTATCTTTTCGATTTCTTGTGCGTGATGCGCCAAGGTATGAAGAATAGCTTTCGTCTGTTCGAGAAACTGTCCGAGTGGTGTTTTCTCTGGCTTGTAAAGTGCTGTACGCTGTTAGACTGATATCAATCCTCTAGACTCTAACTTACTTGTTAAAATTACTGATAATAAGTGCGACAAGTTTACTTGTAAACTGCGAGCGCTGTCGTCTTGAGATCCCACGTTGGGGGGATTAACTGGTGTCGAAATGTCACTATCCTGGACTGACATGGGTAGTCCTAGGGACGAAGAAAAGTGTCGGTCCATGATATATAGAGTCCACCACAAGTCGCGACACCGGGTAACAGTTTCACTACCGAGTTCGCTATCCGGTAACTGTGTATGCAAACCTTCTAACTGAGCTATCCTGATGGCCTGGCCAAGCTGTAGCGTGTTAGTATCTTGGGGTGACAGAGTGGGCATGTGATTACTTACGTATACGTGCGCAGACTCCCTCTCGTCGATAGAGTAAAGATACAGCCCAACCATCGCCAGAACCTCAATAGCAAGTAAACTATCCTTCCAAAGTGCAGTATGATCCGGCATGAGACCCATCGCTCTCACAAAGAATTTGGAGCCAGGGGGTTCAGTGGAGGGCATCCACTGGGATGAGTGAAAGGCTGTACCAAAGGCCAGAATCAAGAGAAACTTGACATACCAGAGGCGGCTCTCCTCTGCCTTACTTTGCGCATCCGAGTAAAAGTCACGGATCTCGTTCACGAATTCTACCTCGTCAAAAAGACGGTATGTTTGGCCCAGGTGGAATTTGAAGGTGTGGAAGAGATAAATCGCGTGATCGAGAGATGGTAGTCCAGTGACATCGGGTTTTTCGTATGGTGGGCGGATGTTCCACGATAAGGTGTATACATCATCTTCTATTAGCTGCGGTGGGATCAAGTTTCCTCCTGGTTGTAGTTTATCGCCCAGCATGAGCATCAGTCGTAGTGTGAAGGACCATGTTGACCAAGGTGCCAGCCAGACTATGCAAATGTCAGTGCAATCTTCGGAAAGCTATTTGGGAACTCACTCCAAGTTCGCCTATTCTTCCGCGTATTCTTGATAATCTTGGAAGGAATGGTAAACGCGCTAGGCCATATACTCAACGGCGACTCGCCCTGCTGTTGATACGAAGATGAAGAATGAGGACCTTTGTTGGCAGGGTTAGACTCAGATTGTTGATGTGAATGCGAGCCTTCCACCGTGAGCGCAGGAGAAGCAAGGCTGATATCGACTCCGCACTCACCATTGACGTCGCTGAAAGCTGCATCGCTTGTGCGTTTGAGACCGGGAGAAAAGGAGTGAGGTTGGGATATGGAGGGAGAACAGTATGACGCGTGGGACTGAGCGGATGATGCTTCTATGGAAGAGCGGTATGGCGGAGGGGCGGAGGATATCGTCGCCGAGGGAGGTGAGCGGTAGATGAACGGTGTTTCTGTGTTTTGTCGGCCATCAAGGACTGTGTTTGATGGTGAGCGCTGATACGCCTCTACTTGTTTTTGAAGATCCTGGAGATATCTTGGGGGAGGTTAGTGTCGATAACAAGGTTAACGTGGCTGAACTAACTTTTCTGAGACCATGACTTTCGCCACGCCCTCTGCGAAGCGACATGTTACTGAACGACGCAGACAATTCTGGCATGGGTCTTCTCCCGAGCATTTGATCTTGCTCTGTCTACACGCGACGCAGCTGCAACAAAGTCAATATGGCAACGAACAAAGATAAGACCCAAGCTCTTACGCATTGGCTGTTCTTCTTGTCTTGCGGGGTTGGTTCTGGTCCGACGCCATGACGGTGGTGTTTGTGCTGAATACTACGACGCATTCGACTGCTTCCAGGCTGTAACTGTGTAGTGAGCAGGTTGATCAATGAGAATGGTCATAGATGGCAAAGAGGGAAGAATAGCTGGAACGGGGCGTTTGGGCTGCAGCGTTCCCCTGCAAGGTTTCACTGGTTAGCGCAGTGTCGTCCCCCGCACGGCATCGGGGTCCGTTACCGGGTGAATCTGGGGATGTCTCTGATGAGGTCTGCTGTGGTGGACGTTGTAGAATATAGTATATGTTGGGTGCTGATGATGATGTAGAAGGATGTCTACAGTTCGTTATCTAAAGTTCTACCTACAGATAACCGTTTGATAGCGGTCAATGACGCTCGACGTTATCTGTCACGGCAAGATAAAACCAACACTCCGGCCGAGTCTGATCACGCCCATCACCAAGATAAGAATAGTTCCATCCCCCAACCCCTACACCAATTCCCCGCATTTGGGTTAGGTAATAAACGACGGTGAAAGAAACAAACTGTCCAGCACTCGAGGATTTATTCCTTCACCGGCTGCAGGTTCCGAGATAGCGTGGGGTTGATCTCTTGGAGCTTTTACCGTTGTGGGCATGTTTTTGCAAACCTCACATAAGCCACGTAGTCAAAGATAAGTTGGAGAAACAGCGTGATCGGCGATAAACTATACATTACTCGGGGTATCAAGTACCGGTAGACGCTGTGCAGGGATCGGTAACTGTGCCGTTCCGATTGGGTAACCAGCAAATATATTACTACGTGCTAGATATCTACTAAGCTATCCCAGACTATTTAATGGCCTAACCTCCCGCCGCTTGCACGGTTCTGTAAGCATCCACAGATGTTTTGTTATATAGCCAGTGTTCCTTTCCGTCCGAAAAAATAGTACCAAGAACCCCGATCTTAAGGTTGTTGTGGGTCAACGCATGCGCGCCCTCGTTGCGCGGTTCCTTACAGTTCTTGCAATGTGTTTCTTGCATGGTATTTATAGTACCACAATCACATCGCCAGTTCTTGTGGATGTCGATAATACCTGTTATGGGTGCCATGGCAAGTTCTTTATTAAGTCAGTAGTTCCGTTCGACCTTGAGATGTTGGCTGTTCTCAGAGAGTGGTTATGTTTGCCGAATAGATTTGATAAGTGGATTTCTGGTCGATATATCAGCTTGGTGAAGAATCAGATTATGTCTAAGTTGTCTAAGTCAATGTCTGATTTCTCGCTGTTTTATAGAGGAGAGTCTGTATTTGTTCACTGGTGACTACCTGCATTATTAGTGATCGTTTGGAACGAGATGCTCTTATCATTGCTGGTAGTTTTAATTATTATAACTGCTATAATATGAATCGCTGTTTATCGACTAAAAATCTTCTATGGCCTTGAAATCTACACTGAAAGCCAATTTCTGAATCATAGATGCATGGACAGTGACCCGTAAAGCAACCATTTGAGCGTGGACAACCAGGGTCCATTAGCGTTATATCCAGTTGTTATCCACTCTTCTGTTTTCCCCTTTCCATCAACACACCGAGACATCTTCCATTTCGCCTCGGTCACAACCTTCCTTTAAAATACCATGTCACTATCCGACGACGAGCCTGCTTGGATTAACAACCCCGAATTCCGCCAGAAGCGCTTCCAGGGCGATCCTCGATGCTATCGTAGCGTCATGTCCCGACTTAAAGCGGTTGTATTGCTGCTTGATGGACACAGACCCTTGAGATGGGGCTTTGCTATTGTCCGCACCGCCTATGGACCTGGATCTGATGAGCAGTTCCAGCACGCCATAGCCATTATCAACCGCATAGCCCAAGTTTGGGCTGATTATGAGGCCAATGGCGTCAAGGAAGATATCGCATATCACAAGGAGAATAGTGCCATCCTTGATCATATTCCGGTTGAGGTAGACACGCGACCCAATGAGGAATTCTTACGCCGATATGAGAACGACATTATCGAAGACAGATCACTGGACAACGCCTCAATAGTGACAGTTCGCGCCTATTTCAATAGGTGGACGGCGTCGAAGAACGGCAGTTCTCTCACTGCTGACACGCGATTCGCGACTTGTATCATGCTAGACGCCGAGACACTGCATCAGCTCGCTTCTGCGCCAGAGGGGTTCCCCCATGACAACCGAGAAGGGTTCGAATTATCGTACTGGCTCAAGCTGGTTGATGCCGAGCCTAGTATTCAGGACAAGGCTGTCCGTGTTCAAGTGTACGGCCTTGACGATTTGATGAAATACTGGTTTGAACGCAACTTGCTTCAGCTACCTTTATTAGAAATGACTCACAGACACAATCGCGAGAACCCAGGAGTACTCTATTACGGCAAGGCCAAACTGCCAGGGATGGAATTGGGGACCAGTTTCCGCACAGGCTTTGGAACATAGCCAGTCACACACAACGAATAGCAACGACTTACAGTGAGGTGAATAAGACGTCCAAGAGTGTTGAGAGTCGGACTGTAAAGTGATAAGCAAGCAAGTATTACCCGGCAACATCTGCCTGAGACTACGGAAATATCTGAACGGATTGTTGGTAGTCTTTGTTCTAGACCATATAGAGAAAGTCTGCACCAAATTAGAATCTTTGTTCGAGATCTTTATTCACCAAGATGCACGATTCTTCATGTAAGCTCACTAGAAACAATACCATTGATTGTAAGTTCATTTTGCGTTGCTGCAGGCTGCATCTTGTGAAAACCAGCGTAGATGGTTAGCGTCTTTCAGTCGTTTACAGTGATGCTACTCCGCGTTTGACTGTGAATAAACGCGAAGATGCCATTGTTCATTTCATTATGCGAATAGAAAACGGTTTGCAGTGCCAGAAATCGCCAGCAAACGGCAGATATAATCCACCTCAACTGTACCCTCTCACATCTCATGCCTCCTGATTTCCAATTCCTCTCTTCACAAGCATCGATCATCTTCGCAATCGACATCAAGATCATCCTGAGAAGACGAAACACCACGAACGAACAATCCCGAATCGACAAGATGCCTTCGTCACCCCCCAAGCCATCTTCCCCTATCCCCTTCCGTCGCAACCGCGCCCAGACCATGGACGAGGTCTGGCCTCCTGCCCACCATCCGTATCAGGGGTTTCTCCCTCTTGATGCCTTCGGTCCCAACACCCTTCCTCTTGCTACCATCACTGACAACTCTTCATCCTCTGAGGCCGAAGCTGCAACTGAGCAGAACGACGATCCGTTCTACACCACCGAGCCTGCCAAGCCTGCCGATGGCCCTCTCCACGTTGTCGACACCATGCGCCTCCAGGTTGTCCGTGACCAGCAGGACAACACTCTCGGCATGCGAGTCACCGACCCCAACAACACCATGGGAAAGGACGCCAATGTCTGCGCTCCGCTTCCCCTCGGTAAGGCCACCACTGGAATTGCCTTCAGCGTCGGATCCCCTCAGGCCATGAACGAGGCCTACAAGCGAGCCAGCCAGATCACCGATTCCCAGCGAATTGTGGGTGTCATGTTTGCCCCTACCAAGGAACTGGGAAAGGTCCGCGATGTCGATTGGTCTGTTCTCGAGACTGTCAAGGATCGCGAGAAGGCCACTGTTCCAGCTCTTTCGACTGCTCGCGCCCACGGCATGGGTCATCGTCGTTCTCGACGCCGCCACACCACCGCCAATGCGTTTGGTGAACCGCCCGTGTCTCCTAGCCCCCAGCGCGGTGACATGTCTGAGGACTCCGAGATCGATGGTACTGGCATCGACCTCCGCCAGATGGTCAAGGAGATGGCCCTGGAGGACAAGGAGAACGACAAGTGATGGTCGCACCGGCCTAAGCAAACATTGGGAGAATGATATCGGCAGCGCACTGAAATGATGGGAAGTTTGGAAGCACAATCATAAGGACAGTCATGTGCCTAAGGAAGCACCCTGAATCATACAGGGGCTCATACTGGGAAAGGATCTGGTGCTAATAACTGGTATTTGCGTGGGATACGCCGGGGGTTATTTACTTTGCTATCATCATATTCAATCAATATGAACAAAACATTTTGCTAATCATTTGCCTCATGTTTGGGCATTGCCTTTTATGTCATGTGACTCAACATTAGATGCTTTGAACCATGTTTGCTCACTGACGCTCTGGATCACTGTTCGGTTAATGTTCGTCTAGGGCTTGAAGGGCCTCTTCAGATGGTCCTCAGACTGAATGTGAAGACGACTACATTGCGTCACTGCTGCTTACACCTATAGTTGCTATTCCACTACCCATAGCTTCAAACGGCACGATAGAATATTAGCCAGGTCTCCAAAACGGGTCAGCCGGCATCAGAGACTTTGACCTGTTCTGTGGTAGAATCGTCAAACTGAATATATGCAGTGGTTGTTTACAGCATTCAAACGCCTTGACCAATTACTAGTATTTATTTACTCGTCATTCCCATCGGATGAACTTATCTTAGTTTCTTCCATCCACTTCCACATTATCATCGAATCATCTTGTCCACCCAGCAACAACAACAACTACAACAGTAACAACACTGCCTTTCCATACACGGTCTTCGACTTTGTTCACATTTTGGTTACATCTTTCTTGGGTCAGTGCTCCGCACCCATCTCTTCTTCCCTGTCTGAACTGACATCTATCTTCAGGCATCAACGAACCTGACTCGCGCCGACTCACATTCTGCGACTAAAACGCATCCTAGTCTACCCGAGTCCACTATCTACAATGCCTTACAAGACCACCGACCCACGCGAAGACCATATCCTCTGGGAGTGCAAACACCTGAAAGACGCAGCTTCAAATACCCATTGCGGCAAGTTCAACGGAATGAAGGACGAAACGTGCGGTTGGTGCAAGGCCAACCGCGAAGTTGGGTCCATTGCTGTCGACAGAACCCGCAAAACTATCGGAAAGCTCGTCGAGAAGAACGCAGACGGTCTTGACGTTTGGAAATATGACGATGATGCGCCATCTACCAAGTTGTAAGAATTGGATCACGTGGCATTGTAGGCGCGGCTGGTCCGTTGCTACTATTGCCGTATCTGATGATGAATTTGCACGCCAGAGTCACAAAGAGGTTTGACTAAGGCGTCATATGTCCCAGTAGGTAAGTTGCACAAAACCCAGTGGTCATTCAGTAACTGATGATACTCTTAGGACTGTCTCAGTGCATGTACAGTCTAAGGAATCATCAGTATCCTCTTCTCATCTTCAGTCTCTGTCATTATTCGACCGATACGCCCGGCGTTTTTGGCATGGTCCTCAAGTACATATTGGATTGCATTCTCAACTTTGGTTCAGGATCAGTCTCATGACTCAGGCTTAAACATAGAATATGTATTTTGTGTTTAGGACGCCACAGCACGTGAGGACTTGTTAAATGTACATGGACATTAGACAGTAGTATTTCAGAAAATGACAACAGCATCTATTTGAGAGTATTGCATTGAACGACTGCTGCAATGTGACATATTGTGATTACAAACATATAAGCCATTAATAAATGATTCACAAAAGATTTTTGCCTTGAAGAGAACTAGTTAAATACAGCATTTATCTGTTACCTGCGTGAACGATTACATGGCAACACATCTCGGTTTTACTGACAAACAGAGGTATTCGTTAACATGCAGTCTCGCAGCATGAAAACCATTCTCTGTCAACTCAATTAGTTCCATCAAAGCCTCACTAATTTGCATACGTTATTGCAGCGTCAAATAATAAGTGTTCTTTCCCACATACTATATATAGAGGTAGTACCCTACGGTGTCCAACTCGTTACCCCATGTTAGCTCGCTCACAATATTCAAGACATATCCTTCTAGATATATATAACCTTGAATTAAACACCATGCCTGAGACTCTTGGTGCCACTACGGCTGACACTACGAGCGAATCTACTGAACGGAAGTGGAAGGTCAAGTGCTCCAAATGCAAACGGACTGTAAACACTGGCAAGTGCAGTTTCTGTGCGAAAATAAATCAGTGAGTTCTATTGAATATTGACTTTGCAATCAGAGCTCAGGGTGAGAGCGTTTCTTTTACCAGATACATGCTAATACTGTGATACAAATAGAAAATAAATGGCATCGGACTGAGGTGGACTGCAACGGGTATATCTGGGGTATCCGTCAGCAGCATAAACTAGGGAGAAAATCTAAGAGCGATACTAATTCAACGATATATTCCTAAGAAAGCATTGATTTTTTGTTATGTAAGAATACCATTCCTTCTATGAACCGTAAGCACCGTCTATGACTCTTATCTCACAGGGCAACCCGCAGATGGACAGGGAGACTTGAATTTCAACCATTTACTCTCTGAAATGTCGATCCTGATGCGGTGTGAACTGACTCAGCGGTTAAGAGAACCAACCCTTAGATCACCCTTAGTATATATATGACCTAAGAGTGAACTACTTCTTAATACAGTGACAAAAACCCATCAGCCTTCCGGTTCCTTGATCCAGCCCCTATCACTTCTCGTGACTAACTGAAAGGCGGGTGAACATAGTTTGCGTGATGCAGTACCTTATATAACTAATCATTCATTAATAGACATCTGTGATACTGGTCAGACCGCCTCAGGTTTCCAATATGTGCCTACATAAAGCCCCTGTCGCTTCTGCTGCAGGGAAATAGTACTCCCACATACCACAACAGTCCGTATTTCAACAATCAACCATTTCAACACAGAAAACATGTCCATGCCTCTTGGAAGTCACTCGTGGTACAGGCTCGAACAGCTTAATTCCATCCAGCTCGATCCCGACGAGCATGAATGTGCCGTAGCAACTATGGCTGCAATCAACTGGCCGAGCCTCCGGAAAATTGCTTCAAATCTCCGTAACGTATCTTGTGTCTTCAACGCGTCCTTTACCATGGGACAATCCAACATGGTCCGCCGGATCCACTTCCGCGACGGAGTCAGTTGGGTCGCACGAGTTCCAATTACAAAGCCCAATAAATCTATTCCGACCGGCCGCGAACTGCTCAGCTTTGCCGACGTTGTCGGAATAGAGGTCGCCAGCATGAAGTTCCTCAAGTATGTATCCATCTATCAATCCCTACAATACAAACGGTAACCATGACACAGGGCCAAAACCTCTATTCCAGTTCCAGAAGTGCATTACTATAATA
Organism: Fusarium praegraminearum; assembly: GCA_002093855.1. Classification (NCBI taxonomy): domain Eukaryota; kingdom Fungi; phylum Ascomycota; class Sordariomycetes; order Hypocreales; family Nectriaceae; genus Fusarium; species Fusarium praegraminearum. Next base: position 8,341 of record LXHY01000153.1, on the reverse strand, counting down.
CTGACCCCGAAAACGAAGTCGGAGCTCCGTACATTCTAATGGACTACATTCACGGCACGCCTGCCGATGAACTTAGCAACGCGAAATGTGATGTACATATGTATGGCACACCAGATCAAGACCGACGTTTCAGAGAGCAAATGGCCGAAATTCAAGTCACGATTTCCAGCTTCAAGTTCGACAAGATAGGAAGCCTCCACTACAATGGGGCCACATCAGAATACTTCATCGGTCCCGAGTTGGAGACCGGCAAGGGTCCCTGGAAGTCGTCGATGGAATACTACAACGATCTCGCCGACCATGTGCTTCATGTCTGTGCCAACAATGCATCGTCCAAGCTTCAGGAGAGTCCTTCATTCGAAAATCCCAATCTCTTTAAGCAGCTCATGTCACTCTACAGCAGTTCTAACAACGGCCCATTTAGCCTCGTGGATCGCGACTTTGGGGCTCACAACCTTCTCGTTGATGACGAATTTCGAATTATCGGTGTTATCGACTTTGACGGCGTTATGGCTGCGCCGATCGAGGTAGTTGCCCAGTTCCCTTCCCTGACTGGATTTGACAGAGAGATATCTCTCCATACTGAGACCTCGCCCATTGTAAAAGAGCTTACGAAGTATACCAAGCCAAAACTAGAAGAGTACAAAGAGATGATACACGCTGCCGAGTCTAAATTGGGAAGTAATGTCATTGCAGACCTCTTGCTTTCAGACGCGACAAGTGTGTACTATGGCCTTGTTGCATACAAATCGCGCCAATTGTGGGTTAATAACAATATTATGGTGGACTATCAGAAACACCTTCACGATTTTGAGAAGTAGGCATTGTGAGGTGGGATTGATGAAAGAAGGGCTATACTCTTAGCATGAGGTCATAGAGAATAAAATCGCTAAAAACAAAGTCTAAGTATCATGAACTCACTTGTTATTTTTGTCTCTTGTGCTTTCCATAGTCAATCTAGTACATCATTTTGCATTTTGTGTAAGTTGCACACTGCCACTTCGTTTATCAAACGAGAAAAGAGGAAAAATACAAGACATGCGGAGTATGGAGCCAGGACTAATCATTGCTGTAAAGAGTCAATCACACGACATTAAATTCCTGATGGTTGCGGGTTAAGCGCAGGGGATAATGCTCAGCTCTCAGTACATGACAGGGGTATTGATCAGCTCTTCAACCGACGTAAGCTGAGCCATCCTCCATCTTGATGCTGTTTCAAATTGCAAACCCGAGATGTATGACTTGTATAGATCATATATATGCATTTTCACAATCTACTTCGTGTAGTAGTGTTTCTTGATATTTCGATCGGTATGACTACTTCGTGGTACTGAGACTGGGAGCCCCTGCCAATTTAGAGTCTCAGAATATGCATGTTGGTTGATGTTTCCAAAATTATCCATGTCAACGACGAGGAATCCTCCTACCTCCTCTTCTTCTTGCAAAAGTGTTTCTCTAACGTTTTTCATTTCATCTTTTTCTAAATTCCTGGCAAACTACAAGCATAGCGAAAGCTTCATTTCACTTTAATCTACAATCATGGCGAGCGCAGAAGAAGCAAAACAAATCATCCAAAGCCTCAGCGGTCATAGCACGTAAGTATACGGCAACATCCCCGGTATGAATAATCGCTCACTTAAAAAGACTGCTGGGAAAACATGTTGAGCAAAGCGCCAAGAAACTATTGTATGAATTGATCCGATATATAAAAGGCAGAACCTTTGTCACGGCCAAGGCAGCAAAGGATACCCCTTTCCTCACTTTCACTGTCTATTCCGACAGAATTATTGCCGAACACAATGGCGACGCCCTGACCAAAGAGGACCTCCAAGCCATGTGTCAGCCAGTTGGCCGCAATCGAACCGAGGGAGCCAGCTTCAAAAATATTGTCGCCGCTACCAAGAGGACTCACATCCAGTCCGGGAACTTCTCGTTTGAGTTCCAGCACAACGTATTCGCAGTCGAAAATAGCGATCTTCTGAGACCCGTCTGGGTAACACCAGCCCAAACTGTTCCCGACAACGTTACTCGCATCGCGATGTATTTTCACGACCAGGGAAACAAGACCGAGATACAGAAATTGAGAAACATCATTATCTCTCAATTCGAGTACATCAAGCAGGAATCGATTCTATTCCTCGAGAATATACAGTCATTGGTGGTAGTGTTCTGTAACGATCCCTCCAAGGATCGATTTGAGCGTTTCGAAAAGGAAACTATTGATGATTATCGAGTCTCTGTGAGGGTCAAAACATTTGACTTAACGAACACACATATGTATACTCAACTTTATCATGTGACGAAACCGTCATTAGACATGCTACCAATAGCAAATGTCATCCTTGCCTTCCCATTGACGCAAGACTTCAAGGTTAAACTTAGCAAAAAGGCAAAACAGTTTTTTAACGTTTATGCAATCAAGAAATCTCGACTTGGAGTAAGTTATATCATAATCACTTTCATACCCTGGCTGACTATTCGACACAAGTTCCATATCCATGCAGACTTTGCCGACGATTGTCAACACGGTATAATTACTGAAACACCTTTCAATCGCGTTATTCAGAATCAGGCCGCAGCGTTGTTTGTCGAAGCAATTTTGCAGTTCTCCGAGCATCCGACTCTCAAGTATCACTGGCCACTGTTTCTTACTTCCGGAGTAACAGAACGGGACCCATTCTGGTCTATATTTGATAGCGACGTCCGGAGCTGGATCTCGCACAACCCAGTGTTCTTATCAGACCACGTGAACAAATGGCGTCTTATTAGTCAACTCTATGCTCCTGGCCCAGATGCTCAAGATGACCGTGGATACCCTCTGTTCGCCTATAGCACTAATGATCCATTTCTTTCGAACAACTATCCTCGAGCAGTGATCGACATCCTGAGAGGCTATGGACTTTCACCCCTGAGCGACGGTCACTGTCTTGAGCTAATGCAAATATTATTTGATAGCTTAATATGGAAATGGCGCTTGCTAGTTCCGTGTATGGAGTGGGATACCGCTTTTGGTCGACTTATGTTAAGGCTTCTCAACAACCCTGAGCATTCAGACAAGATCAGGTCATTTCCTTTCCTGCTTTTAAGAAGTGGAGATACAGTCTCTGGAGCTTCGACAGCATCTAGACCGGTGTACTTCTCCACGACTCTGAACGAGGAAATCCCCGCCGACGTGGGCTTGAGAATCATCGACTCTTCACGTGAGATCCTGCTACTACCCCAAAGCACTATACGAACAACTCGGGGTTAAAAAGGCCTCTGTGGCCCATGTGAGACAATCGATTTTGAAGATGTTTTCCAAGCCAGAATGGCTTACACAAGAACGAATCAAAGGCTATCTCCGGTATCTATACCTCACCCATCGGTTCGTCAGCCCTCAATACGAAGACCTGTACCGCGGCGTGAAAGTCATAACTCGGGATGAGAATATCAAGAGTCTGAGCGACAGCACTATTTATCTACCCGGTATGGAACACCCCTACACTCCAGAGAGCCTCCTTGGCATTGGTCGACTTGGGCTGAGCGAGCCCATCAACTACTTGCACCAAGATATTTTTGAAGATGCACCGACGAAACCCATAGTCTTGCATATATCCTGGAAGAGATGGTTGTGTCATTATGTTGGGATGAAGGAAAGACTAAGTCTATTTGAACCGAAACCTTGTCCTGAACAAGCTTCCACCGGAGATGCTTGTTCAACACCTGAGGGGACGGTCGGGTTTTCTGAGCACTGCAGATATATACTCATCAACCGTCCGCATAGATTCTTAGGTCTCCTTGAATATCTTTGGGGCTTCGAGCGTTCTCAAGTACTGGAAACCCCAACGCTATTGTCAGAGATTCAAGGCCTCCCCGCCGGGAGCCTCTGCGGTTTGGACCGATCAGTGGATCTTCGCGATACATGGCTCCCTCTCCAGCATCTGAAAGATGCTGTCGAGCGCTACATGGATCATCCTGATCAATTTCCATTCTTGAAGCTTGAAGAAGAGAACTGTATGAATCCAGCTCTTACCACTAAATGGGGCTTCCTGTCGCAGCATCTCGGCGTGAAACGGGAGTTCGGCATAGAATTTCTGCTCGCGATTCTAGACTCCATCATGGAATCGGATAAAAGGCTATCATTGCCGCAGATCGATAAATTGTTTGACCTGTACTGTTCCATAAGAACGACGTTCCTGTTATGCAATGACGGAGAAAAGCAGCGAGCACTGTAGGTTTCTCTCTTGACTACTTTAAAAGCGTGCTAACGGCCTCACAGGGAGTTCTTCAACAAGTCTGGCATTTTGGACATTTATAGAGGGTTTGGTTGGACGAGCATCTCCAAGTGTCTTTGGGAAGGACCTACCGCCATGGCGTCTCGATTCTGTCTCAAGGCGGCCTGTCAAGAGAGAGTTCGTGATAAGACGAAAATGGCCGAATTGTCCCATTTCTTCCAAGTGGTATTAGGTATACGAGATGTCACTGTGAAAGACTTGATCGAAGAACTGCGTTTCTTGCGAGATAATCCTTATCATCATTCAGTTCGCGTTACATATATTTACCGATATTTGCATAAGGAGATACAGGATTCGTCTGAGATGAGGTAGATACACAGCCCTGTCGACCAAGATATCATCTGCACGTCAACTAACCATGTTTTATCAGGACTGCATTTCGTGGAGAACATGTTGTACTGATACAGGACGGTGACAAAGCGATGTGGACTTCAGTCGAGAAATGCTTCTGGTCTAATTCTGTGACTGAGGTCACACCGATGGAATGCCGCCTGAAAGCATGCTACCCAGCTTTTAAAAGCTTCTTTGTTGACAAATTGGGCGTCAGAACATCTTCTTACGACAAACTAGTCAACTTCACACCATCAGATGTAGAGGAAGTTAAGGAATGCCTCTTGTCCTTCATGGACGAAGCAGACTTTCTCCATGGATACCCTCGAGAACCAATGATGAAAGCAAAGATCTTTCCAGTTGACTTTCCAGCTTCGGAAGGTCAGCCGCTTCGTACCGCTGAGCTATGCTCTCTTGACACGGAGTTCTTTATTGGGGACCGCGACTATCTAAGGAAGTCACTGCAGTCTCAGGTCAAAGTATTGAGTTTCGGCGTCACTGAGGTACGGCGACTTCAGCCTCTTTTTGTCTGGCTTTCGATGGAAAAACGCTATCTTTCGGAATGCGCCATGGAGCGACTCGTTATAGATCCGCCATCTAGTTGTCTCCCATGGAAGCCCACCTTTATACAATCACCCTTGAGTAACAAGGCATATCATATTGCTCGGTAAGTGTACAAATTCAGATTTACGTACTGTTCTAACCGCAAATCCTCACTCTAGTGTCGCTGCAACATTCCAATGTTACGGATCTTGCGACGACGCATTGTCTTTATATCACAAACTACAGACAATGAGGATTGCAAAAGTCGATTTCATGTGGATAGATCTGACGGTCAGGCAAGATCGTCAGGTATTCCAATCTAAGTCTCTACAGAAGGCATATACCTTTGTCTATGATCACGGTGTTGAACTGCTGATCTATGTGAACTATGACGACAGCAACGAGCAGCTGTGCTTTTTCTCAGTTCTGCCTAGGAACCTTCGATATTGGCTCACATCATCGAAGATGAAGGACATCGGCGTTTCTGACAAAGTCACCATTGCCCTTACTTCAATCTTGGCTTGTGATGTTGACATTCTGGATGATGTCCTGGATGATCAAGGCATAGTCCAACTTCCTTTTGAGAACGAGGAGAAGGTCCAGCCAAAGCCGTACACGGGGGCTCAACAACCCCGAGTGGACCAAGACAAAGCGTTTGCAATGCCTATACGCGAGCGATGAACTTAATCGCTTTATCTCTGAGTTGGGATCCATTTCCATGAGCTTGGCACGAGATAATATTAGAGGGGCCCCATGGTTATCTGTTATTAGAGTCGCTGGAGTCATATTTGCTATTCTTGTCACGATTGTCTTGTTGTTGTCCTGTTTTGGGGTAGGAATCCAAAAACATTTTGTTATTCAAAGAGATTTGGTGATTGTACTGGCTTTATACAGAAACAAATGAAGAGTTTGTGAACAAAGACGTTGAATCGTATTTAACTTTGTCACCAACGCACTGAACAAATGTCTTGTCACAGGACAAACAAATGATGAACAACTCTGAACACCAAACACATGGAACCTTTCCTTGTTCTATAGCATACTAATAATTCAACGAAGCTTGTTCATATTACAACGAGTATATAAGCCCTGCCTTCTGGACATCTAGAAATCCGTTCAACCACAAGCATTGCTTATTCACACCAACCTACAACACAGACCTTTTCACACCACGAAACATCTACAAGACACACACAGACACACCGTTCTCTATCTACCCATATCAATCACAAAAAATGGAAAGAAAGGTTTCCACAGGCAGTCTCCTGACTGTAACAGACAGCAAAGACCGCCCAGATCACATCTACTGGCAGTGCGTGCCAGAAACCAAGCCCAGTCTCATGGACAAGGTGCGCGGCAAGAAGCCCTGTCAGCGCGACAACAGCATGCGGTACGACATCTGCAGCGGGTGCTGCAGCAGACGTCGAGCCGGAGCTATTGCGAAGAACCGCGACTCGGAGATGATTGGAGAGCTCATCACTTGGGATGTGCACGGGAACGAGGTCTGGCGGTACACTGTGCCCTACAAGTATTTGAAGTACGAGTATTGGGCGGAGGAGTTTCCTTGAGCGAATGAGGAGATCCCCTGAGAGGGGTTTGAATCACCTTTGTCTTGGTAGATATGCTGAATAAATGGAAGATGATTCTGAAACTATTAAATGTCCCTTTGTGAATGAATTGTCAGACGTCGCGTGTGTGGTCATGTGAGATTTCCTGTTCTCAAGATATATAAGGGCGTATCGTATGTTCGAAAGAGAAACGTACTCCTGTAAATAGTCAACAATAGCCCTGCCCACGATTCTTTATCCAAATCGAGAGACCCCAAACCTGAACACATACCATGGGTCGCATCCAAAACCCACACCCAGACCACGTCTACTGGAAGTGCGCACACGTCTGGGACTCGGGGTTGAAATGTGAAGGGAAAACAGGTATTAATTACGAAACATGCACGTTCTGTGAGAAAGATCGCATACCTCGTTCGCGAGCATTGAATAGGGAACTTGAGGATATTGGGTATTTTCATATCATTTTATCTGATGGTTCTGAACATTGGTACTACTCCATTGAGAGACCTTGGCAGACGTGTATGTGAAGAAGAAACGGTGTAATGTCGTGAGGTCAAGGTTGGTGACGATGAGGGGTGTCACGTGCACTCTCATGTGATCTTGATTGTGCTCAGGGAGGCATAAACATAGGCCGCCTGAGGTGATGAGACACGAGATCAGTAGGCCAGTTCATGGTAATTAGACCATTGCTTTACTTTATTTATGTTTATACTCTACGACTCAGAATTCATTTGACCCCCTACCCACTCGATGTGGTCGTCTCAATCTGCCGTCCTTGGACTTGTATCCTCATCAACCACTATCATAATTCTACCCAACTAGTTTCTTTACATGGATTCTGTCAAATCAGTACTCGATGGAGCGGTCTTGTCATGACTCATGCAAAAGAAGCTTGATGAAAAGTCAGCATGTGTTGGTTGGGATATGAATAGTATCAAAAGAGAACTTGCAATATGTCTGCGATCAAGGCCATAGAAACAGGTACACTCAGTCTGAAGCTAACGCACAATGATACTGGCGTTGGATATACCATCAGTCTTGCAATCAAAGAATTAATCGCCATCATGGCCGTCGTCGCCGCCTCCAGTGTAGGTCTCTGACTTGCCACCGGTTATTGCCATTTTCTTGACAATGTCGCCGAATTCAATGGGACTAAGTGTAGCCGAGATATTTGACCAAGTTGCGTCTTGGCCTGAAGTTAAACTATGCTCAATGACTCTGCAATGACTGTTGTTTACTTGAGTTTATAGTGATGCAGGGCAGTCGGTCAGACCTGTAGTTATGCATACGACTGTGTTTAGAGTCTTCTCTTCGGTAAGGGCTTTAGCCTCGAAATCATCAGTGTCATTGCTCTTCGCTACACGGACATAAGTTATTATAGTTGTCATCGCTTGCATAACTAGCGTCTGGATTGTGATACACGAAACGCTATTTACTGTATAACAGGAAATAACGATAGTTATCCCACTTGGGCCAGACTAAGCTAGGAATTTCAGTATACTCCTAATTCAGGTTTAAGTCAAATACTATTTTATAGGCTTTGTGTTATATATCTATATATCTGTTAGTCTATCTTGTTTTACAGTTATCTTCTTTCTTATTATTATTATAACTTAATATATAATT